>JAZGTI010003501.1:0-21249 GCA_036877585.1 Botia kubotai | reverse complement strand
GTGATGTGAGGTGGGGGAGGTGGAGGATTAAGAAACAATAAATCTCAGATCCCACACTGAGGTTTTAGGAGTTGTGGGGCATTAAAATCACATTTAAATGTGAGACGCTCGTCTGGTTTCCTCTCGACGCGTCCAGATCTTTAAGAAAGCCTGAAACTCTGAAACAATCGAGACTCAGGAGAAATACTGAAGAAAGGAAAATAAGAAGGAGGAAGGAGGGGTAATGGGTGAGAAATAGACAGATGTGTCAATCAGATGCAATTGTAAACAGATGGACATGAGAGACCGGCAGCCCCCTTCCAAATTAAACCAGAACGACACTGTGCTCTGTATTATGACACTAAAATTAAAGGCTAAAAACAAAAAGGTGCTTTTTTAAAAACTAAAGACATACAATGCGCATTAAAGGTGAACTGAGGTATTTTCTTCAGCATAAAAGTGATACACAAAGACATTTTTGCATTTTGACAGATGTGGTCAATATTGTGTATACTTGTGTATACAATATTGTATATATATATACACAAGAGAAGTCATACAAGCTGTGCCCTCCAATTTACTCACTACTGCTAATAATAATAATAATAATATTAATAATAGTTTTACTTATATAGCACTTTTTCCAGCACACAAAGCGCTTTATAGTACATGAATATAAAAGTAACAATGAAAATGAGGATGAAATCTTCAAACAATAAAATGTCCAAACAGTCAGCCCGTCCTGAAGCAAATAAATGAATCACTACGATCGACATGACAAGAACAACCAGACGGGTTGTCAAGTGCCTTCACACCAAACCAAAGATAAACAGCTCCAGTGTTAGTGTGACAGAAGTGAAGGAACACATGTCATACATCCACACCAACAGGTGTCAGTGTAGAGTCCATGATATATTCTTCACTGCCTGCAATTTCCCTGAATTCTGTGTTTGACGAGGACATTATTAATTAATAAATGTAACTTCTATGGTTGTAGTTATAATAGAATAGAATAGAAAAAAAAAAGGCTTACAAATGCTTGATTGAAAATGGGGGTCACATTTTCACACCTCACCATCCTTTGCACGTAGTGTTGAAACTGTCTCATTACACATATTTTTAAAGCTGCCACTCAAAAGTTGGAAAACCTTCCCCACGTGTTTTATTATGGTTAACCCATACTGGAACTGTGACCTCTGCATTTAACTCATACCAGCGAGTAGTGAACACACACGCCCGGGGCAGCACTGTGGAGCCCGGGGAGCAACTGGGGGAAGGTGTCTTGCTCAAGGGCACTTTGAGCTGCCCCAGAGTGTGTATCACATAACCCCTAAAATAATATTCCTAGTATCAGTGACTGGTGTGAATGTATAGCCTGGTTTGATGGAAAAATCGGCTGTAGATGATCATAACAGACTGGACTGTTAACAGAATCCTTGACTGGGGATTTGTAATAACCGTGTTTATGATTCAAATATCTCCGCTGCCATAAACAGACATCTAGTCAAACCAATCCATGTTGTTTATGAAATGCAAACTGGATGTGATTTTAAGTGACGATTCTGTCAGCCCACAGATATTCTGTACAGATCCAGGTGCAGACACTCGGTTTGTTTACACCTGAAACAGGTTTTGATTTAGTCCAAACGGCAAAACCATTTGTAAACGCTGAATCGTTTGCTCGTTTTTCTTGATCAAAACAACAACAGAAAAGCTCTCTCGGAAAGATCTCTCAAAAGGTTAACTGCTCCGTAAATGGCAATAAAACAACAGAAACTTGTTTTTTCAGATTTATTGGCCTTTGTAACGAGACAATTGGAATTCTCTTCCACGCAGGTCACCTATAAACAGAAACGAGAGAAAATACGACAGAAAAGACAAGCCCAATGCTTTTTACAACAGTGTGGGGAATATGACTGTAATTAGAGATGATATAGAGATGTGTTGGTGATCTTTCAAAGCTCGCTGCATTAGGGAAACCCTCTTTTTTCTGTGGAGAGGAGAACATCTTCCGTTGTTTTGATGGAACTTTGTAATTCTGTGATTCTTTTGTGTAACATTTCAGATGTTATAGCCTGTTATTGTTATTGTGATGAATCGCTTTATTGTTTTGCTCACTTTGAAAGTCATTTTAGATTAAAGCTGTATGCCTAAATGTATGTAAATGTAATTTGTTATACTGTTTAAAAATACATTTTGGGTTTTGTACCCTGCGAGTCTTTATTACTATAAAACCATCTAGCTGTAGAGTAACAGGATAAATCACATTCACACTTCTGTATATTCAGAATAACCACACAATGGGGCTGTATGTCTGGACTGGATGATCACTGACGCGCCATCAGCTGAAGGTCCACAGCCTGAAGGAGATGTGGGCACTGGACAGACATTGACACGCTGCTTCATGCTGGACGCTTGGACAATATGTCCACCATGTCACACGTCATGAGTTGTCCTGAGATCCAGCAGACCAGAGGAACCTGGAATAGATTGTGTGGTACTTCAATGAGATACAAGGTGAGAATGTTCTAGAACGTTCAATATTTTGATATAGATCTAAATGTTCTGATCTAGATTGTCTGTTATTTCCTGTAATTCTTTACATTTTTCTTATCAGTATCAGTATTTGTCGACAGTATAAGAACAAAACCTAATTCAAGATAAATTGTCTAAAAGTAAGTCGTATTTAACACAATACTGCTCAAGTTTAAGAAATGTTTTGGGCATTCACCGGAAAACAAGATAAAATTACTGAAAACTTGCTAAAAAAATTTTAGTTGCAATTACAGTTTTAAAATGTTTCAGGTTTTTGTATGAGTTTTAAGCACATAATCTCGTCTCTTCATCCTCTGAACCAGTTCTAAAGCATAATGTGACCTCAACATATTTCAGAGATTTTTCCATATCTGTTATCATCTTTCCATCTCATTGTATTTAGGAGATGATGAAAAAACCTTTCAGTGCTGATGAAGGAGCAGCTTGACCTTCATTGAACTGAAATGGCAAATCTTTAAAGCTTCAAAAAACATCTTGTAGCCACAATTTGTCATTCATTGAGGTAGTAAGGTCATCTTGATATGAGGTATCAGACAGGAGAGACTACGGCTAGTTGTCACATGCTATATTTTACTAGCCATGTGTTTATGAATCAAAAGTCCACACACACAAATGTCACAATTGGAGCATGTTTATCTCCTGTGTGTTAAGCATGTAAATGTCCAGTAGAGAATCTGACATTCAAAAATAAACCAGTGAAACATTCACTGCAGAAATAAAGAGTAACAGGTTTTTTGGATCTCCAGCATCCTCACTGTCTGCTCAATCTGCTTTTCTCCTGTATCTTTTGCTCCAGTCTGGCTGTTTCTCATGCATACAGAAGAAGAGCAGGGACTGTCAAATATGTGGTCCGTTGTGTCCTCATTACAGCTTAAGGGCTAAAGCTCTTTGTAAGGAACTGATGCTCTGATAACGGAGCTGATCAGTAGTTGTCGTGAATAACCTGCAATATAAATAGTTACTCTTCCGCTTCTGTTGCTAAGTTTGAGCGTCCCCTGGTGGACATACGCAGAGGTTCAGTTAGGTAGTAAAAAGCAGTTTTTCTTTGGGTTAAACTATATAACACACTGTCATTCACTTGTGTTAAGAACTTTTATACTGCTTTGCTTCTTTTTCTGTAGACGAATTACAACATGTCTTATCCAATATACAGTAATAGCCTTTTTTTTTACAGCAAAGCAATAAGTACGAGAATAAAACGCTGTCAATGCAGTGCCTCCAAACGAATGCATCTGTATTTTTAATTGATTTACAGTTCAAATGAAGATTTAAAACAGAATTTGTGAAGTTTTCTGGTGAGTGTGATGACAGCTGCTCCTTTGGTTTCTCCATTTACTCTACAGAACACTGACATGACACCTCATCACCTGTTAAACACACACACACACACACAGAAAGTGAGTTTGAGATTCTGTTATCTAATGCAGTGACATCATACAGTTACTGTATGTTGAAAACCAGCTCTGTATAGAAGACAGTTTGATGAACTGAAGCACTTTTCCTGCGCCAGAGCTGCTGTTTGTGTTGCTTCTTCCAAAATAGACATGACATTGACAAAAAAAATTGTCTCCGCATTTTAGCACCACCCTGATCCGCATTGTTCGGAAACTCTAACAGTCTTAAACAACATGAGATGAAATGAGACGCGGGTGAGAGGTGAAGTTGATAAGCTGCAATGTTTAAACCGCGAGACTTTAGGCTTCGGGTTGGGTCGGTTCCCTTCCAGGTCTGTTTCACATTGACCTCCAACGTTCTGCACAAAACAGAAGCAAAGCAAGAACTTTCAAAGCTTTCAAAAATAGATAACAGATAAACAATGCACTCTTAAAAATTAAAGTTCCCATAAGGATCTTGTATAGGAAAACTATTAAGTTCCACAGATTAATTTCTGTATTCATGAACCCAAAAATCAACAGACACCTTGAAGAACTTAATATCAAACATCAAGAACTTCTCCTAACTCTATAACTTTTTTTACATAATAGCATGTAGCAAACCCTATAGAGTTATAATAGGTTCTTCATGAGCAGAACCTAAGCAGAACCTGTATTTGCAGCACATGTACATGGTGATCAGGTGGAGGTGTGGATCATGGCAGAAGCTATTAAAAGCCTCGAAAGCACCTGGGCCTCAGGATCTTCAGGGTCCACATCTTCTGGGGAAAGCCATGGCCACAGCGGTCAGAAGGAATGAGACTTTGAGGAACACAGAGGAGCAATGCATTGTGGTCTAGATGCAGATGAGGTCTTAGAAGCTCTGAACAGGAGCACGTGGGACCTGAATCATTTGTAAGCTGGTGCACACAGGCACAGCAAACATCACTATATCTCTCATACAGGCTTGACTGCTCTTTGGATTTCTAAACATGCTTTTTCCTGAGGGCAACAACAAACATCTGAGCTGAATTAGCATATTCTTTTGGTTGAATCACAATGTGCCCTTGACATACAGTCTACTGTCCCATGCTAGGCCAGAAGTCTTCAATGATAGTAATGCTAAGCTAAGGCACGGCTGTTCCAAAGCTCTTCAGAATTACGTCTGACTCTTGTTATGCTCTGGCAGGGTTGCAATAATTTGGGCATTTAATGAGCCTGGTTGGAATAAGAGTTCCCAAGAGTCGTCCATTTATAACACTGACAGGTGTTATGTGACATTCGGCCCGTCTGAAGGTAAATCGCTTGAAGGTCTTGACATCTGTGGGCACAATCTCGCTTGGGCAGTGCGCTGAATAAAGATCAACATGCTGATGCAGAAATTGTGGTTTAAAGTTCTGGCCGTTCTGCACCAAACTGGCAAGTTTAATTCTGATGGGGCTGAGAAGGAAAGGTCACAGATGAATGACCTTTCATAAAAGGTTTGAGGAATCATTTTGTATTTTAGGACATTTGTCTCCTGTGTCAGCCTGGTAAAAAAAACTGATAATGATGCTAAAATCAAAACAGATGTTGTGATATTTAGGTTGTATGTTTTTTATGTTGTTCTTTGCAAATGGATGTAAGGAGAGTGTAAGGTCACAAAGTTCTGTCTGTACACGGAGTGCCTTGATTATATATTTATTGGAGGATGTCTTTAAGCGGACATTTGATTAATAGTGAGAGTGACAGTTAAGTGGTGTGTGTGTATGTGTGTGTGTGTGTGGAGGTCAGAAATAAGAGAGAGATAGAGGGATAGATGGTTTGTGTTTGCCACAGGATTAAAGATAAGGATACAGAGTATACAGAGGTCAAATCAAAAGGTCAGGTGAAAGATTATGAGCAAACATGTTTAAAATGATTATTGTAATGCACTGTTAAATCTATTCCAAGTCAAAATTATTTTTTCTGTGATTCTAGAGTCTAGAGTTTCAAGTGCCATTGAGTTGCTGTTTCGACTTTTTCTGTCATTTATCCACATCGTAGCCTCCAAATGCTACATGAATGAAAATAAAATCATTTTACTCATTTACAACAAGAGCAATATTCAAATTTTACCCCAACAAACAGATGCTGCATACTGTTGCTTCACAAGATATTTGGACACTTAACCCACATTTAAAAAAGTATCTTGCAAAATAAAAAACAGTGGCATTTATTTCAAGTGATGTTTTCCAGGACCTGAATCAGTATCTGGTCTATGACATCACTGCTGTAGTCCACAGTTTCCAGATGAAGTGTTGGGATGAAAGACCGGAGCAGGCGACTCAGGTTCAGACGCAGGTTCTTCAGTGTGGAGCGGTCGTCTCTCTCCCCCCTCAGCTCTGACAGTTCACTCTTCAGCTGACCGCACAGGGCTGAAAGACTGACCTTCTGTGCTTCTGCCTTCTCCAGCTAGACATGCAGAAAGCCATTTATATATATATATATATATATATATATAAAACAATATTTTTTAAAATCTCTAAAGATGACATAAATAGAGTTTTCACATGACTTTAATTACTAGTGTGTCTGTATTTCAGGTTATTTCACTCTTACTCTGTTGATGAGCTGGCTCCTCTCGTCCTCCAGGGCGGCGCTGTGCTCTCTAAGCACCTCCAGTTCCTCCTGACAAGCATCTCTTTCCTCCACTGCCTTCTGCATCAGTTCCACCAGCTCATCCTGCCACTGCACCTCTGCCGAGCTCCATTCCTCTTCCTCCTCCACTTCTTCATCATGCAGTACCTCCCTCTTCTCATTTTTCAGAGGCGATGCAATGATGTCCTCCACAGCCGAGCTGTATTCCTCTCCTGCATTCACCTCACACATCTCCTCTGGAGCAGCAGACTCCAGACACGACTCAGATCCTTCCATCATTCTGCTCTGGGCTTTGCTCACCAGTGTGTCGGACTGAGTCTCTGTCTCCTCTTTCACAGCAGGGCTGCAGTGTGTCTGAGGTGAGAGCTGTCGCTGTGAGGTCGGGAGAGGGCCGGGAGACATTGGTGACACCTCAGTATGTGTTCCAATGGTGGAAAACCGTTGTTTCACTCTGTAAATACAGAAATGAATCAAAGACAACAGTCGATAAATGCTCTGTAGAAATATACATCAGTGGCTTATGTTGCGTTATATATGTCTAAATATATGAATATATTGTTCCCACCTCCTAAGAGAGTTGGAGATGGCAGTCAGGTTAATAAGAGGCAGTGGTGACCTCTCGGCTAATGACAGGTTTGGTCCTACACATGAAATTAAAACCTAACATTTTATAGCAGTCAGACTCAAATTACACCGCTTGCTGGCCACTTTTAGACCATTATAAATCACCAGTGAAATAATGACTTCGTAAAGAGCAATATGATATTCATTTGGTTTTAAAAGGTGCAAAAACCACCAATTACAGCTTCATCTTAGATCAGCCTCATATTTTGATTATTTTTTCAGAGCCTCCTCTGCAACGAAGGCGGGTCAGAGTTACTTTTAGGCAGTAATGCATGTTTAACGAGAGCTTTGATTACCAGACAGAACTGAGGCTGGTAGCTGCCTGGACAGGGTCACTCGTGCTTGGCTGGTTGTCAGCTCTTCCAGCAGGTCTTCAGTCTGTGTGTTCTGAAAGGAGAAGATTCTGAATCCATGAATGATTTCATAGTCACACAATTCACTATCGTTCATTTCAGAGCGCAGAGTTTGCTTTTATTAAAACAAACTGCTTTAAGCACACAAGGCGAGTAAAGCTAGTTATTTGATTAATATTACAAACATTAACATTAATATGACTTTCTTACCTCTGGAACGTTCTCTTCTAACAGACCCTTAGTGTTTCTGCGCCTGAGCAAATGCAGAATAGTGATATGATGTATATGAAAATATGATGTATTAGAAACCCATTAATGCCCATGTGTTCCCAGTGATGTCCTAAAAGGATTTATTTGAGCATTTGATATAAACATGCCGTGTAGCTGTTTTTGCAATTTGGCGTATGTCAACGCCAGTGTGACCTTACTGGCGTTTGAAGGGTTTAGGGTATGACTTCTGA
Source organism: Botia kubotai (assembly GCA_036877585.1). Taxonomy (NCBI): domain Eukaryota; kingdom Metazoa; phylum Chordata; class Actinopteri; order Cypriniformes; family Botiidae; genus Botia; species Botia kubotai. The sequence goes on along the minus strand of JAZGTI010003501.1, from coordinate 13,284 downwards.
TCTTCCTCTTCATCATCTAGTTCTTCTTCCACCAAACAGCTCCTGTGTGAGGCTCAGAGTGAGACAGCCCTTTATTTACACTATATATACATAAACAGTTAAGCTAGCCACTATGCAGAGCTCCAGCCAAAGAGTCAACAGCCAGTCACAAGACAAGAAAAATCCAAATCTTTTGAGGTGCTTCTCAAAAACTCCTGAGCTCTCTTCAAACATTTGGCTTCATTTTAACCTTCTGACAGGTCATTCCAGACCCATTCGAATCCCTTTCCACCCTTGATATCACTGCAGAACTATGCTGTTGCCGTCACCTGAACTGTGGGTCGTGGTTCATGTGGCAGAACCATTTGTCTGGCAGCTGAGGGATGCTGTCTGGAAGCCTCCTCCACTTTAAGCAGCTGTCGCACTGAACCCACACTTGATCCGGAACTTTCCTTCAGGCGCAGATAGAATGTCATAATAATATGAAATGAGTTGTCGGGTTTTAAACAGAAACTCCAAGCTTTTCAACAAAGTACTGAAGCTTAACACCTCTAGCTTAATTGGTAGAGTGTTGCATTAGCAGAGCCAAGGTCACGGGTTCGATTCCCAGGCCACACATGTAATGATTAAATGTATAGTTTAAATGCACTGTAGGTTACAAAGCTATAGATTAAAGTCGATGAAAGCCTGAAAGTGTCAAATGGTTTGTTCTTTAAGCTGTAGTTGTCTAGTTGTGTAGTTGTCTGGCTATATGAGCCAGGCTTTAGGATATCAGCTGGCCTTCACCCACTGCAGGGACAATAATTTGCATGCAAGGCTTCAGGTATAAGATGCTACAGTATGTCTACATTACAAAATACAAACAAACAAAAACACTTAAGAATCAAGTTACTTTTAAAGAGTTCAAAGATTGTAAAGAAGACTGTAAATCTCTGTGAAAATGCATTACTGCCCAAACGTAACTTTGACCCACAGAGGAGACTCTGAAAACATAATACTAATTTGAGGCTGGTCTAAGATATAGCTGTAATTGGTGGGTTGCAAAAAAACAAATACATATATTATTACTATTATTATATTATTATTACATATTACTCTTTACAAGGTCAGCTTTGAGCTGTAATTTTGTGGGTAAATTACTATGATTATTGACTGTGGTACTTACAACACGTCCTCTATTGCCACTGTGCACTTTGGATCCTCTTTCTTTCTCTTGTAGCGGATTTCGTTCCAATACTCCTCCAGCTTGATACTCAGATTGAGCATGGTCTTCCTGCACAAAACAGGGCCTGTAAGACTCTCTGGGGGTCATTGTTTGGGGTAAACACCACCAGCGTGATGAGCAGCACCTGTATTTATCCGTGTCATCGAAGTCCTGCTTGTTGTGTGTGGGCTGGAGGAAATTACACTCTATAACCCCAATGACTCCGACCCCTTTTCTTTCAGCCTGCCACATACAACAAGAAATGCAAATCAAACTGGGATAAAAGCAGAAAACACAGAAGCCATGTAAGGGTAAAGAAACAGATCTAAGTGGACAGTTCTGGTTACCTTACTTTGGCAGCTCACTTTCACATACGGTTTTATTAGCCTGTTCTTATGGTACATCATTATCCCATAATGCTCTTTGCTCCTGGTGTTGTATCCGAAGGTGATGCGCACACGCTTGTTCTGAGCACTGAGGTAAAGGATTGGTTCACCCGGAAATGAAAAGCAAAGTGTGTGTGTGTGCACTCCAAAAGGCATGTTTCAGGATACAAGGAAAGATGGCCTGTAGTTGTCTTGGGCGATATGAGCCAGACTTTTAGATATCAGCTGGCTCTTCACCCGCTGCCCACGGACAATGATTTGCATGCGAGGCTTCAGGTATATGATGCTACAGTATGCCTACATTACAAAACACACACAAACTAAAACACTTCAAGTCAAGTTAAGTCTTCAAGTTCTTTTGAAGAGTTCAAAGACTTTTTATGCCATTATCTCGAGTCAGCTCAAGAAATGTTACTGAATTACACAGAAAAATGTAAACGCTGTGACTCTGTGGCACTATCAAAGTATTGCTCTGTTTACTTGAGCATCTCAGCCAGCCAGATAAAGCAACACTGACTCCAAAGGCAATTGTTTGGGGCGGGGCCAGTATGGCCAAATTATACACTTCACCTTTAAGAATCATGACAGACGAGCAGCTCAGCCTCACCAGCTTTACTGTTACCTGCAGCGTTAGTAACTTTAAATCATTTTGTTTTTGAATATCATACATTATACATCCCTACTATCTGACAGATAGCACTAAATAGGTGTCTTTGAGATATCACACCTGCCATTTTGGTGAAGTCGAGTCTTAAAACAGCCAATGAGATTGCAGTGCTTACCCGTAATGAGTATTCGCTCTCTGGGGTCATGGTGAGGCCACTGTTGCTCGTCCCACTTATGATGTTAGCTCTGATCTGTATGTCATATTTATCTGTATCAAAGTCAAATTCAGTGTCGCCATTTGTGGACCTGAAAAACAGTTTTATGTTCTATTCATCTACACATTTATCATGTATACCAATCAGACCATTTTCCCAGCCCGCCAATCGTTTAATCTATGTATCCATCTGTTAATTGACTGACTCATTTCGGTGTGTCTTATTTAAAAGAGGCGGGGCTTACGTGCGCAGGTTCCAGATGATAATGCGTGTTCCCGTGGGACCGGCAGCGCTGATGGCGCGGAGCTCCGCAAACAGCTCTTTCTCTGAGGCGAAGAGGGAATGCGCAAGGATCGCTTTCAGACTGGCTCCATCTTCTGAACTAGTGAGGTCAAAGGTCAACAGTAAGATAACAGTTCTGCTTTGTTATGTTAAGTAACATAAGGTCCATCATTTAACAAAAGTAAACTACTGGTTATGTGCGTCCCGTCTAAACGTGATGATGGGCACCATGACGCGCTGGGCTCCGATGGCCTCGAGGTAAGACTGCGAGAGGAGACCCACGCTCATGGAGTCTCTGGTCTTGGTGAAAACGATGGCATCTTTGCCCAAACGCATGGAACCTGATTTGAACCCGTTACCATAAACGCCAACTGGAACGTGACCTCTCACTGCTCTCTTCTCACTGAATCCAAAGCTTGAACAAATCAGACGAATCGTGTTATTGTGCATTATGTGTCATAAATGTGATATAAATGTGATCACAGAATCACAGACAGAACATGTGCAACAGAACATCTGCTTCTGTTATAGTAATAAGTAACCAATGCATGCGTTCCCAACTTACAAACTGTTGTGATGATGATGTTGTATGTAGTTTTCTAGAACATCTGTACTCACAGAAATGATTGTTAAAACAAACCTATTAGGAGGGCGTCCACATACTTTTGGTCATATAGTATAAAGATTACAAGAAGCCAATTAAATCCTACCCTAAGGTATAAGCTTTTAATTCTAAGGATAGAATTAAAAGCTTAAATTCTAAAATATTACAATAAGAGTTGTGATGATTGGCGAGTGGTTATGCATAATTTAGGAACCAGGCTTACATCCGCACATTTTCAGTTAAATGGGAATAAACAGTGTAGGTGTGTGGACGTGCTGTAGGGCTTTACCTGAGCATCTTATGTAGTTTAGCTCTGGTCAGACCCACCCCATTATCCATAAAAGACAGGCAGTCCAGACCTTTGATAAGTGTCCAGTCTATCCAGATCTGTCTGGCACGTACATCTGGGTCATAAGCGTTGTCTGCAACGCAAGTCACAAGTCTGCGCTTGTGAAATGTTTCAGCTTAAATTGAAGCACACGATTAATGACAAAAACTCACCAATCAGCTCTGCTATGGCACCAAATGGCCACGTGTGGCTTGTGGAATTAGTATGAAGAAATTTGGGACTGATCTGAATAAAGAAAAATAAACAAAGGGTGAAATACTAAAAGAACTTGTTTTTAAAAGCTGACTTTATAATAAGGTTTTAAAAAAAACATTCATACATATTCACCTCATTCTAGTGATCTGTTTTTTTATATGCAAAAACAAAAACTTTTTTCAGATTAATTAAGATTAACTGGTTACGGTATAAATGAGTCCAATTAAAAAATGTCCAATTAAAAACAATTAAACACACTAAATAAAAGCCAAATGACTAATATGAATTAAACTGAAATTAAAGGCAAGACTTTTCTATTTATCATCATATAAAAGATGTCTTGGCAAGTGTGACATATCCTGTAACCTCAGAATTACTCTTTCATCAGCAAAATGAAAGAATAGAAGCTAATATACACCTATATTTACGACAGACCACCTAAAACATCACACATCAAACGTATATGTGCATGTAAACACAAAGGTACGTATATAAGCTTTATACAAGGACACACAAGGATAGCTGTGTCTGGATAGAGCCTGGAGGAGTAAAACAAGTGTTTTCCCAAACATTATCAATGCGTTTAAAGCGAGCATTAAAAATATAATAATAACGTTATAGATATGACGATCACAACTTTGCCAACTAAAATTCAACGCTTTACTTTCTGAACGGTAAAAATATTTAGATGTATTAGCACATCAAAATAAACACATTAAAGCGTTAGCTTACAGCATCTTTTCACCTCGATCTGGTTTAGTTAGACTTGAACGTAACGGCACAGAGGTGCACAATCAATTGCGCATAGGCTATAAAAGCGATGAGTGCCTCTTACTTACCGTACTGAGAGGAATACTACTTTTGGTGGCCATTTTTGCAGGAGAATCGACGTAATTTATTGTGTTGACTTGCACAGGAGCTTCTGCGCGTATCCAGAAATAGACAGCGCGCAGCTCTGGCGCTCCAGCCGTGCGCGCGCGGGGACGCTTATAAAGCGGCTCTTTACAGACGGTATTGTTGTCGGTGATAAATGGCGGTATGAACGAGTAACCGGATACCTCATTCTTTAAATTCTCGCAAATCCAAGACTTGGGCAGGTGTCCCGCACTGCCACCGGAGCACAGAAGCGGAATATGGCGCGGGCGCGTGTGACCACATGGATACTATTGTAAAGTATTTTTGTTTATGGAAACTTTTCAACAATAGTCATCGTCACGTGATTTCAGAAGGAAACAATACAAGTGGGTGAGAAATATGACTGCATTTTAGTTGCCTTTTTTATTTAGATATGATTATTGAATTGATATGAATTGTTGGAAAATAAGTGTTTAATCTCATGTACCAACACAGATCTCAGGACACTTAAATGTAGCTACTAGATTACAATCTTAGAAAAAAACAAAATCTTTCAACAGAATTGGCTCTAAATGTTAATTGTTTTCATGCTTCCTGGCTAGTAGTGGTTTTCAATAAAACTTTGATCAAATTTAAAGCTTTCACAGTTTGCATTGGATTTATAAATGTATCATTATATAATAGTTTGATATTACACAACACACAGACTCTAAATATTGTTTGGAGTATGTGAGTTCTTTTATCAAAGGTTCAGTCTGAAACATATTGAAACTAGACTGTCTTTAATCTAAGGAGGTCACTTTCCATCTGCCCCTGACATACACAAACAACCTCCCTCTTTTTCCCCTCACCAGGGCTGAACTTTCAGCTCCGACACAAACTGCCCATGGGGTTCTCTGGCCCCCGTGGGTAGCAGGGCCAAGTACACTGGGGTGACAGCGCCCTCATCTGGTGACTTTGTTGCATTCGGCCCAGCCATGTCAGTTCGGACCCAGCCTGGACAGCAGGCATTGCACAGGATCTCGTCTCCAGGCCTCTCTTTGCTCAGATTCCGGGCCAGGATTCTAGTCAGGGTGGTGAGGCCTGTTTTGGAGACTCCATACGCAGTGGTGGGCCAGCCTCGTTCTGAGTGGACCCCTGCCTGTGCTTCGCTGACAAATCGCTCCATCAGCTGGACCAGTTCTTCCTCCGTGATGTCATCGCTACGGAAACGGGCCTGGAGTTCTGGACTACAGCGGCCCAAAGCCACAGAGCCCATTATGCTGGAGACATTCACCACTCTACCTATACAAAAGTAAGAGCATTTGAGAGACGAGACAAAAGAACAAAGAAGAAGAAACATGTTTTTTTATGGCTCACCTCCTGGTCTGATAATGGGCAGGAACACATTGCACATATCTCTTGTGGCAAAATAATTGGTCTTTAATGTCACATCTGCCTGGATCCCAAAGGGTGTCGTATCCGCCACTGCAATGACAAAATCATGACAATGTTTTTGTTTCTTCTTCTTTATTATTCTCCATCATTTTCCCCTCTTTTTATCACTTCTTCATATATGGGTCGTTCTGTGTCAAAGCAACCAAATTTCAAACATTTCATTGGCTCAACTTTTTTATTCTTTAAATTATTTTTACAGAAGCAAGCCCGACATAAACAATGATGGAAGCCAAAATATTCAATGCCATCAATGAACGATGACAACTTTCACTTGGAATGTGGAGCGATAATATCTTTTATATTTTCATTTTTATGCAAATGTTTTTGAAGTTTGAGCATTACCCAAACCTCTCAACATGTTGTTTCTGTTTCATAGTGAAACATCACCTTTATCAGATCACCACAGACACGTTTCTTGAACAGAAACCCAAGAACTTTACCATTTACCATTAGCCATTAGATTACACTGACCAAATATTATGTTGATGTCATGTAATCTTTTGGAGTTGTTCAATGTCGTTTAATCTATTCATCGATGGCATTTCATATTTTGGCTTTCATCGCTATTAATGTTGGTCTTGCTTCTGTAAAACTATTCAAGAGAATAAAAAATTAATATAATATAATTAAGAATTAATATCATTATTTATCGTTTGAATAAATGACGACATACATGACATCATGCTTATATTTCTAAACATATGCTTCCGGTTACTTTTAAAGGCGATCCCGGCGTTGTTGACTAGCACGTCCAGTCCGCCGTACTTCTCGCTGAAGAAGTCCCGTGTTGTGCGGACGCTGTTCGGGTCATCGATGTCCAGCTGATGGAAGAGAGGTGACAGACCCTCTTTCTTCAGACTCTCCACCGCGGCGCTACCTCGTCCGACATCCCGGGCTGTCAGGTACACGTCTCCGGCGAACTGCTTGCACAGCGCCCGCACGATAGCGAGCCCGATGCCTTTATTTGCACCAGTCACCAAGGCTGCTTTGCTGTTGCTCATTGTCTGCAATAAAGATGAACCGAACAGGTGTCTACATGACATAATAGAATAACGTTTACCATACGCCATAGTACAACATAAGCAATACGATCTTTAATGAAACGTATGCATGGTTTAAAGTAAACGCTTACCTGCTTACGCTAAAAAAACAAGTTAGACCTTTTTCTGGCGCATGCGCAGAGGAATTCACGCTTGCGTCAACGCGTTCGCTCTTGCTGTCACGCCTGTAGCCGTGTTTCTACACGCACTCCGATTGGTTCCAGTGCGATGACGTCATTAAGAGGGAAGCAAGTGGCTCGACGCGTGTTTCGGTCCATGTGTGTTTGTTTTGTGCGCGTCGCGTTTGATACGAGCTTCGGGTCTCGCGTTTTAGGATGGGTGAAACCGGGCGTCGTACCGGGAGAAGAGCGAGGAGAAAACGACGGAAAAAACACAAGGATGTTTCCAAAGGTGCTGTTGTGATGTACATGCGCTGTAAGATTGTGTATAATACACAGATGAGAGGTGAATACATGTTTGTTTGCTTTTCGCTCCTGTAGTTACTCTGTCACACGAAGCTCAGTTCGTTCATTTGAGGAAATGGCTGAATAAACGAGGATTTACGAGTCAGTCACTCATCCCTGCTCACTTCAATGGTAAGTGTATATTATAGGTATAATATGCGCGCGTGTATATGTACATATACGTATATACATTAAAGTAGGTAACAGATATTTTCCGCTCAGATACAGGAAGGGGGCTTATGGCTACTCACCCGATCAAGGTAATTCTAACATCTATGTGCATAAACTATTTACTGTAAATTTTAAATAAGTTCACCACAATTCTGTCATCATTACCTTATTCAAATGTTGTTCCAAAGCCACGCGGATTTTTTCCTGCTTAACAGTGAAGAAAATATAAGATTACTTTAAGAGTTTAATGGGCCCAGTCACCATTGACTATATTGTATGGAAAAGCATTCCCAAAAAAGTAGTCATATAGGTTTGGAATTTTCACTTTTGGTGAAACATTTCTTATATGTGTATCGTATCTGTTTAATATCTGAAGGCCAATGGCAATGTGATTTCCTTACCTGAGAACTGCTTACTGACCACCAGCACAGTTCTTAAGAGTTACATGGGAGACTACATAAAAAGGTATTGGAGTGATAATCAGTTCCTTTGTAAGGTTTATTTTTCTGCACAGAAATATGATGTCATATGATGCTATGACGTTCTGTTTTAATTCATTGCATTATACTGACTTTGATTTCACGTTCTCGACCTTTAGATGGCAGCCGCCAGTATCTCCTCTCCTGGCTCTCTGTTGTTTCCTGATTGCTGAGAGACAATGTGGAGATGCATCCGAGTGGAGTCCGTACATCAACGTCCTCCCAAAGTCCTACACGTGTCCTGTGTACTTCCCTGATGACATCATTGACCTCCTGCCTAGAGGTCTCAGGAAGAGAGCTGTGGAGCAGAAGGAACGGTTTCAGGAACTCTGTTCCTCTTCTCTAGCGTTTATCCGTTCCCTCCAGCCACTCTTCAGCCAGTCAGTAAAGAAGCTGTTTACCCAGGATGCACTGCGGTGGGCCTGGTGTAGTGTTAACACTCGAACAGTGTATATGGAACATGCGCAGAGTGACTATCTCTCCCGAGGGAAGGATGTCTTTGCGCTGGCACCCTACCTTGACCTGCTGAATCACTGTCCTAATGTCCAGGTAAGAGCATGTAGTCTCGCTTTACATGTGCGGTCATGCTAAAGTGTGCAGTGAGACTGGAATACTTCCAAGAGTAACAGAACTTTAGTTCTTAGGAGATGATGTTTCGTACAGACTGTAGGAAACAAAACAACATTTGGCAGATGTGCAGATAAATTGTTTCTGGCAGGGACTTCTGTTGTATATTGCTGTTGTATATGTCTTCATAAGTGAAGGGTTTACTTTATTAAATAATGTAAACATGGGACTCATAAGGAAAGATGATGTATTTTACTTTGCAGGTTGAAGCTGGCTTTAACAGAGCAACTTGCTGCTATGAGATTAAAAGTGTTCAGGGCTGTAAGAAGTTCCAGCAAGCGTTTATCAGCTACGGTCCGCATGACAACCATAAACTGCTTCTGGAATATGGGTTTGTTGCTCCTGGCAATCCTCACAGTGTAGTATATGTTGATGTAGGTAAGGAACAAGCATATTTATTATTGAAAAGTAAACTTTTTTTCAACATCAACGTTTTGTCTTAAAAAGTGTGTATGTGCTGTTTTCTTAGAAGTTCTGCAGTTGTGCCTAGACCAAAGAGATAAACAGCTAGAACAGAAACTGCTCTACCTAAAAGACAATCACCTGTTAAGGCGAGTTAGTTACATTCACATACTTAAAAAAATATATAATGTTTTTTGTTGTATCTTAATGTCATATTCAAACGTAGTTCTAGAAACCCAGTTTTCTGGAACATAAATAACTTTTACAGCTCTTATATAATGCCATACTCAGCTGTTTACAACATGGTCATGAACTGGTACAAAAACATCAAACTCTATATTATTTCTCTTATATATTAATATTTTATTATACCATATTATTTCTCTTTCTCCTATATTATAACAGTAACTTGACGTTTAGTATGGACGGCCCTTCCTGGAGACTGATGACTGCATTGAGACTTCTGTCTCTGACAACAGAGCAATAGTGAGAATTAACTTTTCATCATAGTCGTGTAATTTGAGGAATCACAGACTGTCTGATAATGAACGTGGAGTCTTTAATGCACTCAATAGTGTGACTGACTTTGTGTTGTTCTCTGCAGTGTCATTTGGAAGAATGTCCTCTTGGGGGCGTCAGTGAGCCAGGATCAGGAGGAGTGGTGCATTAACTCTGCCCTAAATCTATGCAATAACCTCATTGAGGACAATGTCAAAGCACTAGAGAGGGTGAGTGTAATTAAAATCTGTTCATTCTTAATTCTGCCTGTGTCTAATTAAGGATATGAAACCCCTTATAGCCCGAGTCTTTTAATTTGTTCAGCTATCTCAGCTCAAACGGGGTGTGGACCTGTCTCGCCTTGAGCAACTGAATGTGGTGGAGAGCCTGAGACAAGAGGAGCAAAGGATTCTGGGACAGACACGAGCGGTTCTACAAAACCTCCAGAGACAATAGTCACCGTGGTAACAGCAGGACACGAAGGAGCTAGAAGCCTCACGCTGCCAAGATGTAAACATGTGACAATCCAATGCATATTTCTGAAGACACTGATTCTAGATCAGCTTTATCTGTACTTTTCTACTTACAGCTGCCTATATTAATATTAATAATGGGCAGGAGAAAAGGGATCAGAGGAGGCTGTTAATAATCCATTGGGAATTCTGGAAGAGGAACATTTACATCTCAGCCATGCCAGAGTTCCTGAGTTCTGCTACCAGATGTTTACAGTAACATATGCTAATGTAATAATTACAGTAATGTTTACTGTAGTGCAACTATTTAGCTTTTATAAATGCTAACTCTTTTAGCATTGTATGCATTTTTCTTATCAGTAAATGAATTTGAGTTATTAATATGGATTTAATGCGTTTTATTACATATCAGCAATCCATTCAGAGTGCAGTACGGTCAATCGATAACTTGTAAGAAAATGGAAAAAACATTTAGGTGAGATTAACAACATCAACACTTCACTGTACATGAATATGGAAATGTTTTCTGGAGTCTTCATCAAAGCTTGACGACTATCCTTCTCCTGACTTGCTTTCTCTGAACCATTTCCATGGAGACGGTAGCTTCATATAAAGGCACAGGGTCCTCCAGCTGTGGCCTGCACAGAGACAGCGGTCAGAATGCTCATGCAGCAGAGCCGATTGTACACACAACGCGTAATTCTTCATTTTTCCGTCTCTTAGACTCTCATACACACAAAATCGATGTTTATCTCCACTCGTTTGTTCTGCTCTCTCACCTGAAGGTCCCTATGGAGAGCTTCTCCATCACATCTTTTAGGATATCTGGGAGCGAGCAGATTTAAGGCAGATAACCCAGTTACACACAAGAAGATCATTAACAAGGTAACGGCAATAACCAGGAGACACTAGAAAAAAATCCCTTAGGTTCCAAATATACCATGTGTTAATAAATGAGTGAGAAACCCACTAACCTCATCGCAACATAGAGCGATTGTGGGAACACAATCCAGATCATTCTGTGGTTAAACATTCAATGATTCAAAGAGAAACATTTAAAAACGGATTAAACAGCAAAAAACAGTCTGTGTGCTATGTGTTAGAGACTAAGGATGATCAGTGCGTGAAAGATACGGAGATATCTGCCCTGCCTGGCACGGGACGCTGTCCACACGTCCTCATTAAGGAAAGACAGAGATGCTGCCTTCAGAAATAGAATGTGGCTGTCTGGAGGGTCCATCTTTAAATAAAAATAGAATTCTATTTAATTTCAATGTGTAACTTAATGCTAGTCAGTAGTTTAGATATCTAAATACTACAGTCCTGAAAGGACTTCCTAAGATCCACTCACCTGTAAGTTTGGTTCCGAAGTGACCCAGTGACCTCCGACTGCTAGAAGGGTCAAGAGGTCATGTTTATGAGGGAGATGCCTCCGTGCTTCTGGTTCCTCCTCAAAAAGTCTTACTGTTCAGAGCAAGCCTCAGAATTACAGACAGCTAAGAGCAACATCGTCCTCCCCAGAACATGCAAATGAACTTCAAAGTGATGGCAAACCTCCTGAGTCAACAATGATGTCCACTCCAAGACCTCCTGTCTCCTCAAGACACGCATCCACCAAGTTCTCCTTCGTGTCCCACACTCTGATCACTCGAGCTGGTGAAGAGTCACATTTATACATTTGGCAGACATCTCTAATGCATGCAAAATATACATTTGAATCAGTTTATGCGACCTTAGCATTGCACATCATGCTGTACTATTTGATACAGTTACAATACTGATAATGTCTGATTCTAATATTTCAGTAGTTCAACTATTTACATACTCACTATGAGCAACATACTCTGAAAGTACTTGTTGTATGCTGAACGACTACTGAAGCACACAACATATCTGTATATATCCCTACATTACAGATTTCTGCCCTGCAAAACTCACCTAAAATTGACTTCTGCTCACCTTGAGTGAGTGCAAGCAGTAACAGGAACAAACAAGGTTAAGAAAGTCACAAGACAAAGACAATAAGATCATCAGGACAGAAGTTAACGAGGAGGGTTGTTAACATAAGAGCAAGACAACAGCAAAATCAAGACAGAAGATGAACATTGAAAGTGGAAACTGAAAACAGCAATTCAGTCTTTACAACATGTTTATAACATGAGAATTTGGTGCCTTCGTCCTCTGCAGCAAAAAACATTTTTCCTGTACAAATTTAACTGCCGTGTTAAACATTAATACAGTGAGTCAACTTTTTGATTTCACAAGGCTCAGGAAATGTGCTATCAGATCAGATCTCGCACCTAAAACAAACTGAGAACAGATAAACAGTACAAGAGAAATGTATAAACTCTCCTGACATTTATCAGTAGATCTGGTGTCTGTCTGGAACTTTCAGAGTTTCAAAATCAACATTTCCAATGAAGCGATAAGTTAGAAACCAGCCTTGAACTCTGTCCACAACGGACACTTCATGATGAAAACATCTTTACTGTCATTCCTCTTCACGATGATTCAGTTGAATGCTCACCCACACTCGGTCTCAGCTCCTCCAAAAACTTGTGGTCTTCAGGAGACAACGCTGTGGTCATCACTTTCACTCCATGATAGTGGGCGAGTTGAATGGCCAGGACCCCGAAGGGCTGCGTGCACACAGAACACAAGTCTATCAAATGAAAACTGAAATCTATACTGCTGTAGTACGTAGACTGTGTCCATCACCACAAACAAGAAGTGCTTGTACACGTTACAGCAACACAAACAAATGATGTTTCATGGAAACTTTTCCAGCTTATATTATCATGGAGGAATTCTTAAGAACGTTCCACACAAATAGCGAACTGACAGTTTTTAATTACTATAAATGGACAGATACTCACACTGGCCCCGTCCAGCACTAGTAGAGTTTGACCGACAGCCATCCGAGCCAGTGTGTGGAGAGCAGTGTAGGCCTTCAGACCATCTTTTATTACAGCTGCTGCTTCAAACCAGCTGACTTTCTCTGGCTTCTGAACTGTTAAT
>JAZGTI010003500.1:0-31176 GCA_036877585.1 Botia kubotai | reverse complement strand
TTTGTAGCTCTGATTTAGGCTGGACTCCTGCTGGTTACACTGGTGTTCAGGTGAATTAGCTTGTCAGGAAATTGGTTTCTTGGGCTGACCAGATGAATGTGCCTAATAAAAACCTGTCAAAAGACCTGCCTGGCCAGGCTGGGAGACTATTTAGATCCAGCAAAACTGTCTGATATATTGGATTAAGCAGTTTTTTTGCAGGAACTGTCAATGCCAAGAATTGAAGCTGTATCATGGCAACTCTCCTGCCTATTTCAAATGCAACAAATTCTCAAAACAGCTAAAGTTTATGCACTACACAATCACCAAAATGTAATTGCTATCCACCACATCATTGTCTTCCAACCTTAATTCTGCTTGTGAAATGTATCACTGCCACGATAGATCAGGTCTCATAACCCAGTGGCTTCACTGTTCTTTCATTGAGTGTTTTATTGTATCCTACTTCTAAAGCCTGCCATCCACAAGTCCCCTTACATTAGAGGCTATTGTAACTTCACCACAGACATGCGGTGATACCTACTGCCACAAACTCACTTTTGTTTTGTTGCTGTGATGTTTCTTTGAGTTTCACACATCAGGTGGAGACACATTTTCCTTTTTGTGTCTATTTGTGTCTTCCCTGATGTTCAAAGGTTTTCTCGTTTGAGTGCGGTTGGCTCGGGGCAAACAAACAATACTGCCGTTGCATTACATGTTCTTGTAAGATGTGTTTTTGTTTGATAAGACTATCTGGAGAATGGTGTAAAGAGTTATTATTTTGTTGTGGGTGGAGTTAATGTTGATGACATCAAATGGATCCCTGATGTCTTTTGTTTGTTTTTCTCTTTTGTTTTTGGTTTGAAATAATATTCAGAGCTGCATTCCTAAAACAAACTGAAGGATTGTGTCTGTCTGCTTAGTTCAGTGTTTCTGGTTAGATACACTGTAAAAGGTTTTCTAGGACTTATTAACTTTAAAGCTGTGAATAATATTTTTTTAAGTGTTAAATTATTGTTAAAACTGTATATAATATATACAATTTGATTTTCTCTGTGTTTCTCCTTAGAAGCACTATTATACACTTTTTTGCAGAAAGAGCTGGTCACACACTTTTCTCTTAGCCAGTAGTTTAACCAATAAACCCAATTTTTTGCTACGGCATTTCACTAGGGAAAAATGAATAGGCATATAGTTGAATCAAAACAAACAGGATTTGTTCAGAGGCTCTGCCGTGCTCACATGCTAGTCTCATCTTTGACCTAAATTGCATGTTCTGCGGCCGCCGTGGCCAGCTAATACACGCAAAGCCCTCATCGTAATGAATCAGATTGAGCAACAACCCTATTCTGACCCTAATCTCACAAAATCTATGGGATTTTCAAATGCACTGTTTTTCCCCCAGGACAACTGGCCATGTAGGAAATTATGATCAGCATGAAGCGATGTTATGTCCACAGGCCATGATTTGGTATTATTGACAGTATTTTACAAAGTAGAGGAGAGGCTGGAAAAAATAGCAACTTGGGATTTGTGTTGTTTATTGCTTATAAGCAAAGATAAGCCATAGGAAGTTGTGCATAATAACAAAATTCTCATTTCCCATCACAGCTTGACCTGAAGTTACTTCTCATATTTGAGATCAGTTTTATGTTTCTTGTACAGCACGTGACGGTCTCGTGTGAAAACATGTGAACTAAAACTTGCTTGCATTGACACTATAGTGTTTCACTGAATAATGGGAACGTTTTGGCCAGTGTTTATACTCGCAATTACTGAACACAATACTTACATAATTAAAGAAAAATCAAATATATAACTGAGCAGAAACTAGACAGCCTCAAGACCAATTTGCTTTTAAATGTTGTGTGTCCACAACATTTGAAGTTCTTTAAACACAAATATCTGTGTTGTGCAAGATGAATATACTATTTCAAAATTATAAACAAACAAAAATAATAAAAATGTATTTGCTCTTTATTAAAAGTGACCACCCATATTTCTTTTAATTAATTTAAAAACAACACTTTCATTTTTTTAGAGGACCCAGGACTTTTTTTTATTAATTTTGCTTGAGTTAGCACAATGCACTAAATTGGTATTACATATACATTTTAGAGCTTGCACACGTTTTAGATTATTGTAGTTAATCTACATTTACATGTATGTTTCTGAATTTGCTTTAAATTTGTTTTTCCTTGTAAATGTTTTGCATTAAAGAGTTGATGTCTCTCTGCAGATAGATCCAGTGTTTACTGCTGAGGTTGAGGAAAGTATTAGGAGGTGAATATCATTTCACATTTCATCTTCCCTCCATCTGATCTTTTTTGCTTTTATCTCCAACTTTCACTCCCTGCATCTCTAATCTTCAAATCTCAGTTCCTTATTACTGCCACTAAAGACCCGCACATACCCTGACTTTTTAATGTTATTTGTGTGTGTGTGTGTGTGTGTGTAGATCTGTTGGAGTGTTTCTAGCAGCTGAATTGAGTAAGGAGGAGCTGCATGCTGCCATGCAGAAATCGTTTACTCTGGTAAACTCCTCTGTCTCAGAGGGAATGTCTGCTGCTATCTTAGAGGTTTGCACTATATGTTCTTTATAAACGGGCACATTTATATGTCTGGTTCCAGTTGTTATCCAGTTATCTATTATTAAACAGTGGGGTCCAGAAGTGAGTCTGACAACCCATGCATGTGCCCCAGTAACTTGAAAGCAGCTCACTGCCAGCATCAACCAGAGGAATTCATGTGGGGCGAGACTAACCTTTTTTTTCTAAGGCTGACAAGGGCAGTGTTTGGGAATCCTGTTTGGAAACAATGTGGTGCAGCAGCTTTAAGTGTCTTTCGCAGTGCCCATTATTGGATATATCATACCCACAATACTATCATTGGACAGGATGCAGATCTAGTTAATCTGTGTTCACACTGACCAGATTAGTTCAACCCGCAGTGGGATTAAAGTGCTAAGTAGCTGTTATCGTATTTTTCTTGATAGATTCACATCTTTTCATTACCCCACATGTGAACAAGCCAATAATAAAATGGAGCTGGAAAGCATTGAAATAAAATAATTAAATATTATAATTAAAAAAAAATGTAACAATACTGTGTCAGCTAACAATACTACTTTTTAAGAAATGTTCATACTTTTTCCTTCACTTTTTAAACTGGTACCGCACTGCAATCACAAGGTCATGTTCAAGGTCATTGAAATCACAAAAAACACATACTGATAAAATACCTTGAATGCACCACAAATCCCCTCAAATTAAATCGCCTGCCAAATAAATAAATGTAAATGCAATGTCCACAAGGCCAAATAATGTTAATGTATTGCAATCTGGTGTCTTTAGGCAATGGATTTGGGTTTGCCTGTTTTAGCGAGGGATATTCCAGGAAATGCTGCAATAATCAAGCATAAGGTCACAGGACTGTTGTACTCAACCCCTCAGGTAAGTCTTTCAAATGTTTGGATTACAAGAAGAGCTTAATTCTTCACATTGAAATCACATCGCAGTGATTTTCATAAAAATATTAATATAAAGATGCCTTTAGCAAAGGTAAGAGAAAGTTACAGTGAATATTACAAGGACAAAACATACAGTTTTTTCAGCAGGTTATTGTACTCAAATAGAATGGCCATTATTTTTTTCTGTTGTACGTATGTTATTTGGAGGAATAATCTGTACTGTTATGAAATCTATTCAAATAGTGTACAATTTTAATAATCAGAAACATAAAAAAAGGAACTGTGTTGATAGCAGTGAAATACAATATATTGCAATATCAATTAGCAGTCAGTTAGGGGTCAGTGATCAATATGTCATTATTGTAAACAGGCAGGTTTCAGTGACATTCATTGTCCAGTTAAAAAGAGCCAAAAACAGCTAAAGAGGTCAAAGAGCAGAACTTGTATCCCAAAACCAGTCTGCGCCTTAGTAATTTAATAATCTTATATAGTAATTTTCCACCGTCCCTTTATTATGCGAATCTTATATATTAAAACAATAGCACATCTAAAAATCTGATATCTCTAAGGGAACATACAAAATGTATATGAAAGTGGTCTGTGCCACTCTCTACACCTGTGACCTATTCTGAGCTTTGGCCTCTGTTACAGATTTGTAGCATGACAAAAAGTGCATCTGTCTCTTCTTACTACATCACTATGCTACAGTTCAACACACCTGACCTGGTTGCTGTGTAGTTTGCATGATGTCCTATTAACATTTAAATTACAAACCTGTTTAATAACTGTTGAACTTTTGTAATAAATTAGCTTAGAGAGTTTTCCTGCACCAGACAATCATCTGATGACCTTTAACCCTGTACAGCATCTGTGTGCTGTGCTAAGTCTTGACCTCTGGCTTTCTAAGTAGCTAAATTAGAGCTTTAAGGCTGTTCCACGATATTAAATCCAGTTTGTTAAGGCTTAAAAGATCCTGATGATTAGTTATGTGGTTCACTACATGACCTAAGTAGAGAAGGTCTGGTTTTCTGTTCATTATTCATTATCCCCTAAATATATATAATTTAAATTAAAATAAAGACAGTCACTATCATTGAGCAAAAGGACCCCAGCAGTCTCTCATATCACCTTAAAGAGGTAATGTTACATTTACCCAGTTATCACATAAATAAATAGACATTAAATATGGATCAGTTAAACAGTTAATTATTTAACTAATAGGTTAATTAGAGTTAAAAATCATATTATGTGCAAAGAATAACCAAAAAGAGAGCATTCTGAGAATTCTGCAGTTGACCAATCAGAATCAAGTATTGCAGTGGGTCATACAGTAGCTCCTGCTGTAAAACAGTATGTCCATCGATCCACTGCAAAAGTATTAGCACAGGAGAATCACTTGGAGCACCTGTGACTACAACTGATACTCTCATTTACACCATGGTTTCATCATGGTATTGTATCAAGGGCAGAGGCCCCTTGTTGTGGCCGGCACTTTTTTATGGCACAAAAGCTGCTTCACTTGCCCTTTTCTTCCGGGTTCTGTTCCCCTGCTGAGCTGAAAGAGAGTTTGATGCGCTGCCTATCACATCAGTGTGAAGTCTGGCAGCTGATGGTGTTTTAAGTCAGGTTGAAAGGAGGCACAATCACATGTGCACTTAGGAAGATGTGGCTACTGAGATGAATGCCTTCTCATGGACGTGAGAACTGTATAAATTGGGTTAGAAAAAAACTGACATCAAAGTTAAAGATCAGAAATGTGTCATGTTTATTGATTCATCAAAGGATTAGATTTTTGTTTTTATTATGTTCATTTTTAACAGTGAGCAGTAGACCCATCAGTATCAAGGAGAAATCAAATTCTGTTAAATTGTGCACTTAAGCATTAAAAATAAATAAAAAAATTATAACTTAAATTAAAAACGTAAAATAAATTATAACTTGTGATATATCACACAGATATAATGCACAATTCAAAAATTGCTTATCAATACTTGATCATGAGACTCTATAGCCCAAAACATCTAATGTCAGATCTGAGATTGTGAGCCTATTCAAAACGGAGAATAATCAAATTCAATCAGTTCTGATTTAGACTCATGTCTATTGTCACTGGGCCATGCTAATGGCATTAAATGATTGAATGGGATGTACGGATATGCTTTTCCACTGGTCAACAGAACGCTTTATGTTGTTTTTTGATACTTATATAACACCAGACAGCTGGTGCTTTGGGAACTGTAAAAACAGATTACTCCCCAGGGTGTTTGCATCTGCTTAGACTCAGAATGTGTGTATATGGTAAGACATATACACATTTAGACTGTTCAGATTGCGGTTAAAGATGCAATACTATGACTCAGTAGATGTGCCTCTATAAAAAAATGACCCTGCACTTCTAAGATGCATGTTGGCTTTTGTATTAATATTAAAAAATATAGTTAAGTACATGCAGTTGGCTTAATCTAATATAATCCAACAAGCATATCTCTAGACTAATGGACCACAGAAAATTAAAAAGAAACTGCTGTCAGCCCTTAACAGTCAGTTCAATGTTCTTATCTCCACAGGAATTCATAAACATGTCCAAAAACCTCCTGGATGATCGTGAGCTCCAGGAAAGAGTGGTGAGAAATGGCAAGAATTACATTGAAACATTCCACAACCCCATGAAGGAGAGAATGACCTATCAGCAGCTGGTGGAGTCTCTTCATTGACAGCACAAGAGAATCAAATGATTGTCCCAGTTCTTTTGCAACTTTTAGGACTCTTCAGATAACTTCAGAGAACTCTTCAGAGCTCTGTTCTCTTAGTCGAGATTAAATGCATTGTTTTAGTTGGAAATGCAAACCTTAACCAAGTCTGCCAATACATTGGTGGCTTTTATCTCTGGAATAGGATAGAAAGGTTAAAGTTGGTTGTGGTTTACAGAAATGATTGTGTAAGGGTATGCTGATTGTTGATGTTGCACCAGTAATGAAAGGGATAAAATTGTTACTGTATATTTACTGTAGCAAAACTTTTTGTAACTGGAATAGGATATTGTCAATGGTATTTATAAGGCCAGTCCAGAAGATTTCCTGGCAACATAAACAGATACTAAACAGATTGTTAATTTGCCAAAAACCAATACTTTCTTCCAGTTCAGACAAAGCTACATGATATGTAAGAATATCTATTATTATATAAATACGTTACATAATGGGCATTTTTTTGGTTTGGTTCGGATTAAATGTCAAATTCCATGAATACTATTATTATTTTTCAAATTACTGGTTATTTTCCAAATGACTTATCTACTTCAGAAAGGTGTTATGGTTAAGTTTGTATTTAGAAATTTTTCTTAAATATTACAATATTCTCTTAAATGTTACATGTAGCTAAGACTGTATGTCTTTATATCTTAAGCTATATATATGGCACAGAGCAGTGAAATATAAACTCTTGTATACAAACACTATTTTTAATGTGCTAAATGTCACTATTGTTACTGCCTATAGTGAGAGTTAATTTAACAGTAATAAAAGCACAAACTGTAACTCATTCTCATGTCTATATTACATGGTTACATCCTCATATCTACTACTAGACATGGTTGATAAAGACCATTATTCCTCCCAAAGATGTTTTGACAGTTGCTGAAAAAGCACATAGACAGACCTAGTGTGTTTAGACCGAATGTGAAGTCGTTTATGAAATTTTAAGGATACAAAAAAGAAGTGATAAGATGATTTCTGCATAGCACAAATCACATTACTATCATTTTATTTGGCTTTTTAATGGAAAACAAAACTTGACTGTACATACTCTACAATTGCAGGGTGGTAAAATATTTAAAGTAAACTGTTGTCTGTACAGTAATCACATGCGCTTTTGTATAAAAAATAGATGAATAAAGAAATAATAAACATTAAATAAATAATAATGCAAAGAGTTTGTGACTGTTTTCACTGTGGTCTCTCAAAAATGATTCTACTGTGTGCCATCCAAGTGTTTGACTCTAGAGCAGGTGTGCCAGTTTGCTTGTGTGATTCCCCAAAAACGTGAAGACAAAGTGTACTTGCCACCTAAAGGTGGTTACTGTGTGAAACGTCAAGACTGTGTGCTCCCTTTTTTACCATGTAGAATAAACCTTGTAAGCCTGATCACAAGTAAAATGTCACACCCTATGCCACCCTGATTACAGTACCTTGGCCGTAATTATCTTCGCTGTGTAGCACAGGACAACTAAGACGCAAGGCATTCAGGTGACCACAGATACAGTATACACCATGGGTGCAAATATCAGGCTGCATGTGATTGAGCAATCACATCTTATCCAAGGACCCAGCAGGTGGCACCTCTGGTGTGGCACAATGTTCCTCCTTGCCTACCCAGTTAATGCCATGTCCGTTCTCTTGTGGTAATGTTTTGGGAGAATTTTGTCGCTCTAGAGATGTGAAGGTGGTGAACTGAACCCTCTTCCTCTTGCTTGTTGGTGAGTGTAAGGAATCCCTTCTTACTGGTTTTGCTCTAAGTGATCCAACACTCCCAACAGTAGAGACATTGGACACTGAGGAAACCTGGCAGGAGGTCCTTCGAGTGAGAGTGCCACAAGGGTCGGTACTCGGTGCAATGTCAATCACAGTTGTGTTGTGAGTGTCCTGTTGTAGTGGGCTTCCAGTGACATTCATAACTAGCTCTGCATCTGTTCCCAGCCATACCCAGTCATGCCGATGACCAGGGTGCTCGGACACTTGAGCGGGTGTCTGTTTGTGACGAATCTTTACTAGGTATGACACACAGTTTATCATAAATACTATAATAGCCAAGCAGAAGACACCAAGTAATGCGTACATCCCAATCTCCAGATCTGTAAGAGGCCGGTTTAAGAGTGGTCCCTCAATATCACCATCATCATCATCTCCATAGGCATTGTTTTTTGGCTTCTGATTGGGGATTTCCTCTTGTGGAGGGTAGTTATTGTAATTCACTAAATTCCCAGAGGCTTGTCCAGTACTCACCATTGAGACCTCAGGAACCACATTACTATTCCAAGAACTTCTTGCACCATTATTCCCATCTGCTTTTCCTGTACTCAAAAAATGTCCACTGTTTAGAATATTTCCAGGTTTACTGACTCCGGCCAAAGCATCGTTAGCCCGCCCCATTACCAAATCATTCGCAACGCTGGCAGCAGTGGAATCACGTGCCGTGGTGGTGATCTTCGTCAAGGCACTTTCCTCTCGCTCGGACTCTGAACTTCTGCTTGGATCCTGTTCTGGCTGGTCTAGCTTCTTATTATCTACAACCTCTCCATTTTTACGATCACTGCTGTTAGCTGTCCCAGTGACACCATCAAATGGTCCTGTGCTGCTTCCCATGGTGTTTGTAATGCTGTTGACTCCATTATTGTTGGTGCTACTGTTTTCAGGACGTCTGGTGTTTGTCTGAAACTTTACCGTTAAGCTGCCACTTCCCACAGCTAAAGTGCTTTTGCGCTTAAATTTTTGACAGACCTCACAAATGGTCATCTCGGCTCTTACCAGCGTTCCTTGACCTTCACCTTCTGCCACAACAGTCATGTTGTTGACTGAGATGACTCCTTCATCCAGTGACGTCACAGTCAGGCGGTAGTGAGCAGGATCATAGATATCCAGAGGGGTAAGGGAGCCATCACTAAACTGAAGCCAGGAACTCAGCACTGCCTCCTATAACAATAAGATTAAACTTAATTTGTGTCTCGTAATGTTGGAGTTAACATGTGTGTTACGGACACTCAGTTAAGCACACTTACAGACTAGAGAATGTTCTGATTGTTCAATGTGTAGGAATGTCTATGAAGCATTTTGAGGATGTGGAAAGAGACAGATTAAAATCAAGTGGATCACAGATAATTGGATTCCTAAAACCACAATTGGAGCTGCTTCTCTGAAATTTTCATTGGTCTATAAATGTCATGCATTGCATATAAAGTTACCATTTTTAATACACAGTTTTCATTATTTATAATACTATTATATCTAACACTGTTCAGCACTATGTGGTTGTGTAATAAATGACCTGTTTAGGATTGCTGAGCACTTCCTGTGTGGTGGCTGTGGCGCTAATGACTCTGTTACTTCCTGTGCTGAGCTGCAGGCTGAGTGTGAGGCCACTGACCAACTGCAGCCCCAGTTCAGTGATGGTCACTCGATCATCTACAACCCTCACTGTCTTCTCTGCCAGTACAGAATCAGAAAGTGGCGAAAGAACCTAAACAAATAGAGACACTTGGTTAATTGTTTATAAAGTGCAAGAGATAAACATTGACTTATGTTATCATCAACATTGTTTTTTATTAATTATTGCAATATCTAGATCCAATTTAATTATACCTTTAAAGACGTGGTTCCCACATCTTGCCCTGACAGAACCCTGCCTGCCTGCAGGTGGGCAATATTAGGATCCTCCACTTTTAAAAAGTACCGCACCAGCTTGGTCACATCCACCTGCCAGTCAGAGCCAAGAAACAAGGCTTGTGGCTCCCGGGGGTCTGACTGCTTTGCCACAAATTGGGTGAGGACTCGAACCAGAGCATGCTGGAACTGGAGCATGCATCCTCTGCCCTTTCGGTCTTCCTCACTGGTCCAGCCTGGTTTGCTGTCAGCCACATAGAGATGTTGCTGATAACTTCATTATAGCACAGTTATATAATTTCATCTTGCCATCTTTCACTGTTCTCTTACCCTCTTCAATAAGAGTGAACAAACGTCACATGCATGCACAGTATATTCATATTAACAATGTGTATACACATGAGCAAACTGACCTGCTTAATTGGATCACCGTGTGAAATAATGAGGGGATGTTTTTGTCTCACGTAATACATTATGCAATAGCATTTAACCTACTAAAAGCATCTCATAACCTTGCACAATCTTGCAAAACATTTTTTATAATTCATAATCCTCTTGACCCTTTTGGAAAATTGACAATTTGTAAACACTGTTATCTGGTCACAATGTTCTAAAAATTTGGGATCATGCTAATGCTAAAAATTATCATAATTATCATAAAAATATCCCTAAAAAGATCTTTCAAATCTTTGGAATCCTCTTCTTATTCTACAATTACTGTTCTTGTCTTTTATGTACACTTTGAATGTCATCAGATTATTCCTTATTATTGTAATTCTCCTCTGCTATGTTAGATCATGTCTTTATCTGCCTAAACGAGGGTACAGACACTCTAAGCCTGTGGTTTATCACAGGAAGAGACAGTTATGTTTATTAGTTTCCCATTATTAGAAATTGCAGAGCGTTTTTACATTTTTAATATTGGAGTTGTGATAACTTGGTTTTTCAAACATTCTGTAGTATCTGCAGACAAACCTTCCTGTGTAGTTATAGGAACACTACACTATATACCCTCAGAAAACATATTCAATTTAACAGACATAGAAATAGCTTTTTACCATAATACATTGACTATAGCCATATTGTCCTTATTACTTATTATTTCAATATTTCCCAAGGAAGGAAATTTTAATCCCCAATCACCTTTAGCTAAACTTTAGCTTAATGTATGTACCTCTTGGTGGCCATGATAGGTATTCTCCAGCTTTTGATCTGACTGAGTTCTGTATCAGACACCTCTATATCCAGTGGAAGGCGTGGAAACCACACCTTCATCTCCAGCTGGGCACTCAGGTAACTGTAGGTGAAGTTCACCAGCATCCTCAATTGTCCTTGAGTTTCTTTTCCATTCACATAGACAAAGTCGCATCTGTCAGACACCTGAGTGCATCAAAAAATGTTCATGTTATGTTATTCTTGTTGCTGAGTTCACTAGCTGTTCACACAGCAATTTTCATGTTGTGCTGGATTTGTATGGAATTTTGATTGTATAAGAGGATTTGCTAGTGCTTAGCATCAGTGTAAACATGCATTTTTGGGACCAAGAATAATTTTAGTTCAGATCAGCATTTACAAGTGTATAACTACTTTAGACTTAAGCGTTTTAGTAGTAATTTACTGTCTGTATTAATGAGCTCAACTTTCACATGAAACTCATAGAAAAAAAGCAGGACATTTACATGAGATAAAAGGTTGGAAAAGACAGATCTGCGCTGACTTGGATGGATGTTGTGCAGCAAGTGCATGTAACAAACCAAAACTGGAACCATTTTGGCTGGAACTATAATCACACAGAGCTCTTTAAATGAAAGATGATGAACTACATACTAAATCACGCTAGTGGTTTTCTCTTTCCTTGTTCCATGGCCCTCATGCTGAATTAGAATTCTGATTACAACCTTTGCATGTTTACTGTTACTTAAATATAACACATGGCTATGGGAATCTGAAAGACATTTGAACAGATCAGTGTGGGTTTATCAAATGCATGAAGCCAAAAGATTAAATCAATTGAATAATTTAGGATGTAATTAGGTATCAACAAGATTGAAGATAGCAGACAGAGGTGACTTTGACCAGCATACTTGTGTGGAATAGCAAGTAAGCCTAGTGTAAACAGTTTACAGGGTACTTATGAATTAATCTGTATATGAGTTACTGTGGCTTGTCATGATAGATACTGTCTTTAATGCCTGATTGGCAGATTAAAACATGCATACAGATTAAACACCTCCATTACTTACAGTATGTATGGTTTACATGGATGGCAAGTGGCATGTTTATGGGTGAATAAAATGCCATAATCCATTAAATATTTATGTTCTTTATACTATTAGCAGTGAAAAGAATCTGAGATGTGTTCGCAAAACAGTCGAAAGCTCATTTATTATCATGAATGTGTGTAGATTTGAGTATGGATGGTAGAACTCTGTCCTTACTGATGTTAAGAAATCAATTTGTGATTTATTTTTATCAATCACCTCTGTGACTGAATGTAATGTGAGTAAAATAAGTATTACATGTTCAAATTACAGTTTTGCATCCAGTTTGCTACTACAATAAAAGTTCAGGAATTAAATTTGCAGTATCAATATAGGATGCCAGACCGAGTTAGTCTTCTACATCCTCCACAACCTAGCACACAGATGTGGCCTGCAAGATAGAAAACTGCACAAAGAAAATACAAAAAAAACAAATAATTCCTTTCTCAGGAAAGAAAGAAAAGGAAAGAAACTCACTCAAGATATCAGCATGTACAAATCATTCTTGTCCACAAATAGGAATTAATAGCCCTGCTTTAGAAAGAGTATTAAAGCGCATACTAACATCAAGTGAGAGAAAAAATGTTTAGATTACGAAGCTTAACTGATACTTCAGATACTACTTTACAGATATCTGATCAGGAAAGTCTGAAAATTAAAGACTGTGGTTTTAGCTTTGTGAGAATATCACAGGCTAATTGTACTTCATACCACCCTGTAAATTATGTGGACGCAATTATAATCTAATACAACATAGTTTAACCCATATGGTTCTGAGCTCTGGTTCCGAGTGCTGTACCGCTGTGCTATAAACTTACAGTATATAAGCATGTGTCTGGAGGTATGATTCTCAGCACACAGTGAAAAGTTCAAAGACAAAGATTAAAGGAAGGGAGTTTATATAGAAATAAAAAATGGATAGATTAGAAGATAACAAGGGATCATCATCAGTCTGTAAAATACTTGATTCTGATATGATTGTTTTTTTGGATTTAGGACCAGTTTTCTTTGTCTCTTTATATGTCTCTGCATTGTCCCTTACATAATGAACACTGTAAACAGAGTCTCTTAATGGAGTCTCATGGTTGTTGCTCATGTATAACCTTATGGTTACACTTTATTACACTGTATGGATATGTGTACTCTCTAACACCATCAAACTAACTGCATTTCTGTATAATTCTAAGAAATTAAGCCAGAAATTGTTGTTGTCCTTGAATAAGACACGGCTGTTCCCTCAAGTCCCCCAGCTTGGCCCAAGTCACAGTTCACAGCTGAGCTGTCCTTCCACATTAAAGTCTCACCAAACTGAAAGCAGCTCCTCTGAGTGCAGTCAGTGTGTGTGACTTAATGACTTTCAAAGGCCCTTTCTGTCCCATCAACACTTAGTACAAGAGTGGACCTGTCAGAGCACCAGAGGCTGAAATGACTTTGAGATGATCTTTTGAGACCTTTTCTCTTTGACAATGACACACACATACTCAGTCTTCCACTTGCTGTCCTTCTGTCTCTTACAAGCAGAGTTTGACATTAGATATGACTTTCATTCAACTTTCAAAAGAACTTAAAGCAAAATGTTTGGGTACCACCTACAGTAATCTTAGTACATAATTTGTTTACACAAATTTAAACTTAAAACATGTTTAAAACCCTAAAAGAACTTGTACAAACACTTTTCTGCCTTATAAAACATGAACACACACCTTCAGCACATCTTCATCTGTGGAGCTGCAGTCAGTAAACTCAGAGACGTCGGTCACAGATCCATCCTGGTCCACAGCGACGGTTCTCACACCCACTGTAACTCTCTTACCAGTCAGCACAGCTGTGTTCAGCAGCTCTGTGTCCTACACAGTGGACAAAGATTAAAGTTAAAAGTTGGGTCCTAATAAAACAGTGCTAAGATCAGACATTAATGGCGCCTGATTGGCTCCTGTTAACTATAGCCATTAACACTATGATGAATTTAGCCACAATATCTGTCTTTTTTTAGCATCTTTAGTAGTGAATTATTTATTATTAAATAATTTAACAGGTACATTAAGGTACATATTTTTAGGCTATGATTATCTTTTAGATAATCTTGGCTGGGGACTCATTATCTGGTAACTGCTCTGATAGACCTTTATGTAAGTAATTTCTGATGGGAACAAATGGAAAGGAAAAGGGATTATTCTACTGAGTAAAGACACTATTTTCCAATATTGTCTGCAGTGAAACTTAAAGCTCCAAAATAATGGTGTAACCCTCTGATCTTTAAAGCTCCTGACAGATGCACAATGGCAGCTGACATAATTGAAACAGAGATTAATCAGAGATTAAAGATCACTTCATTTAACTTTAGGAAGACATTAAAATAATAAGCATACTGTAAACTGTATCAATTTTCTATTATTAAGAAAAGAAAAAATAGTGTTACCATAGTGTGGATAAAACTGCAATGTTTTGTTAATTAATAAAACCTTTAGGTTAATTTATTAATTTATTTAATTTAGTCATTTAGCTGACGCTTTTATCCAAAGCGACTTGTGAATAAGTGAATAGATATAGACAGGTCTCAGGTATTTCAACACAGTATAAGAAGGTTTTTTTTTTTAAGAAGTAGAAGTGGGGGTGTGTTACTAAATTAGTCAAGGAAGTGAAGACGAAAAAGATGAGTTTTTAGTTGTTTCTTGAAAATGGCTAATGACTGATGGAGATATGGAGTTTATTCCACCAACCAGGCAAAGTGAAAGAGAGAGTCCGGGAAAGTGATTTCTTCCCTCGTTGGGATGGAACCACAAGAACGCAAATTTCTGGTGGGCACATAAGTGCGAAGAAATAAAAGCAGGTAGGAAGGTGCGGATCCAGTAGTCACCTTGAAAGCAAACATCAGAGCCTTGAATCTGATGCGAGCAGCTATTGGCAGCCAATGCAACTAAATGAACAGTGGCGTGACGTGTGCTCTTTTAGGCTCGTTAAAGACCACTCTAGCTGCTGCATTCTGAATCAACTGCAGGGGCTTGATAGAACAAGCCGGAAGCCCTGCAAGGAGAGCATTGCAGTAGTCCAGTCTGGAGAGAACCAGAGCCTGAACGAGAAGTTGTGCTGCGTGATTCGATAGGAAGGGTCTGACCTTCCTGATATTGTAGAGGGCGAATCTGCAGGAACGAGTGGTTTTGGAGATGTGGTCAGAAAAGCTTAGTTGATCGCCAGAATTAACTGAACACTGTTGAATTTGTATTTTTTCTTTCTGACTTACAGTACAGTACTACATTCAATGATAGTAGTAGGTGATATGTGGCATTATAAAAGAGCCCATGCAATCATACACATTTGTGTACAATTTTTTGTCCAATAAAATGCTCTCTGGAATAACAATGTCCCTCCTCCTAGCAAACAGCAATTCATAGTTGTCCCAGGCTGGGACATACACCAAAAGCTATACTGACAATTTAAAAAAAGAGAAAATCTTTTAATAGCTACAACATCCTTGTTTATGTCAACACAGGAAAGAAATGTAGTTCAACAAACCATTTTAGAGCGTTTCTACAAGATACTTAATGAGAATCTATGTGCTAGAACCTCCAAAAATGTCCAAAAACCAGATCCACCAGAAGTGGATCTTCTCAGAAGTCTGTCCACTCACTATCCTGTGCTGTTTTCAGATTTATAGGATAGAGTCCAACTCTATATTAGAGCTGGTGCAGAAGATCGGATTGATAGAACCTAAATCTGCTCATGTTTGGACATGATCCAAAGGTCAACATTACAGGTTCTGCAGATGAAGCTTGTCACATTTACAAGCTCAGTCACGATCATGTTCCACTGGCAGCCTGCTGAATCAATTCCATTTTTCAAAGCACCAGTGAGGAACTCACGAAAGACTCTTACATCTCAGAAAGAACAATCTTACAGGGGTAAGATTGGGGGAATTGTGTTCTCTCACATATACAGTGGTAGTTAAATCAGATGTATGACTGAACCGGATACAGTTTGTAAACATTTAATCAGTTTCAATGGTGATGTGGAAAACAAATAATAACTTCTCATGACAACTACATACCATAACCAGAGGAGCCAGGCCTACAAAGTCCCTCTGAGTGGTGTAAATCCTCATGGTGCCCTCTGACACACCCATCTTTCTGACATCATCAGGAAGCATCAACTCCCACTTTATCACTTGTATGTCAGACTGACTGCTGACATCCTCCACTTCAAAATCCATCTGGAGAATTGCTTGTAGTTTGCTTAATCTGTAAGAGAATGTGCCATTAACTTAATGTGCGGTGGACAAGAGTGTTGCCATTCAAATTCCTAATATTTTTCAGCTTTTTAACAATATTCAACATTTGTTTTTAATAATTTTGTATTTGCACCAATATAATATAGTACTAAACACCAAGACTTATCAACATGCAGTATATGCTTTAATAAAACATTTAAACATTCTTTTGATATGTTCAGTTTAAGGCCAGTAAAGTGCGTTTCAAGATCAATAGGGTCAATTCTGATTTTATGTTTCACAGCTCATAACATCACTTCAACAATCCATATCATCTGAACCTTTTAGCAGTGCAATCCCATCAAACTGCTGTATAAGACATTCAACATAACACAGGATCACCCTTAATCTGAAGCATCTGACTCAAATCAGCTTTACAATGAATGCACAGAGCTCAAGCTCTATGGATGAATCAAAAGAAGAGGTCAAATGTGTATTTTGTGCAGCCACAAAGATGATTCTTTCAAAAACCTATTGGTATATACTGCATCAGTGGGACGAAAGACATTCTTTCCTTTCTAATTCTGCTTTTAGCTTTTTAGATCGATAAAAAAAATTATAAAATGGAAACATTGGATCTCATTCACTAATAATTGCATTATTGCGTAAAAGGTTTCTTATGGGTAGGAAATGTAACATTGTACTGCCATTGTTTTTATTTGATGAAACTTTTCATATAAACTCATCTGTATAGTACACCCATTTATCGTTTATTAGTTATGTCTACAAACATAACTAATTATTCTTACACTGTCCTTACATATATCCTCTCTAAACTAATCTCTCCAATCATGGAGAGCACACACATCAAAATCCCGAAGTAAAGCCAATTGTGCCATTATCGAATCTAGTTAAATTCATTAAATTACATTAATATACATTACATTTTATATAGGTTTAAGATACACATAATAGGCTGCATTTATATTCTAAATCTCAGATCAAGCTATAAGGCACACAAATATTTTTTTCTTTTTTTTGTTTGGAGTCGTTTGGAGTTTACAGCAAACAAATGAGCAAGGCTATTTAAATGCTGAGGCTAAAGGGAGTATGCAAGATAATTGGCTGACAGATTACATGTCGGCAGCCTATCAGATAGAACCATGCAAGCTGATTAGCTGACAGATTACAAGCTGAGGACCAATCAGTGGCTGGCAGATTCCAGAAGCTATCAGTTTGAGCCACAGAATATTGCACCATATATAGCATTTAGCTACTGGCAGGTGGTTCAAATGAAATTCTAAGCATTGGAAAAATTCCTTTATTAAACTGATAAGAACTAATGAACCAATTACAGGACATAACATATAAGAGCACTGTTTCAAACATGGACAACATGTCCTGCACCAGTGAGTGCTAACGGAAGCTCAGTCCAATTATCTAAATAAAAGTAATTAAATGAATTGCCCCTAATTGACAAACTCACCTTTTCCCAACTGCTGCACTTGACTTTCTCTGACAGATTACTCCAACACTTCCATCTGGGCCCGTATCCAGGGTGATGTTCCATAGCAGGGTGTTGCTAGGTGTAGCTATACGAAAGGACACACCCTTTTTTACCATGGCCCTATTGGGAACCATTAAAAAGAATAATAGAAAGATAATTATTCAAGTAGTATATTACTTTCATTACTGAACATTCTTGGTTTTGTTTGTCTGTTTACGAATAAAACATGCCTAGTACTAGACTAAGAAATCACAAAACTCCAGCACCTAAATCTCTTTTATTCTAACAGAATTGATTTCAAGATTCTCTTAGTAACTTTACTTTTTTATTTCATTATTTTCATGCTTCATATTGTTCCTAAATAACAGTGAAACACTGCTGATGTGTGTTAGTTTATTACTTGACTATCCACTTTGCAGAACAATGCTCAGGAATCTATGCACAGCTCTAGCAGATATACTTGTGAGCTTGTTGACTGACAGTGATTTTAAATGAGTGGATATTTTTGTATTATCGAGTGGGTGTGTGGCAGGGGGAGATGGGCAAGGTTAGTATGCTCAAGGAGTTGAGGCTGACAGTGCGGTTTTAACACAGGGCTGAAGAAAGGCATGTTTGTCTCCATTCACATTCAAAGGACAGGAAATCAATGACATCCACATCACACTCAGTTAGCCAAATCTGAATGGTCACATCAACCCCACCTACACACACAAGAGCACAAAACCAAACCTCCAGTATTTCACTGGTTTGAATCTCACACAAAGAAAGAAACTATGAAACTGAGATTGAGTCGACATTGATGGTGCCATCATGCCCAGTCAACCGGAACAAAATGCACACACAAAATTCTGCATTAAAACTGCAGATTCCGAACAGAAGATTCTACAAATTCTGCCTCTTTAAGTGTTTGTTTACTGACTATTTTGTATAATTGTATTATGCTCTCTGCTACCAATAAGAGTGTAGTGCTATAAGCTCAATTATACACAGTACCTATTGCTAACCTGGGTATAGCACTACTTTTAAAACTACATGAACAAAAAGTGTATATGCCTTTAAATCAGTTGGAAACGTCCCCTTTCAAGTTCAACATTAAAGTGCCCCTGTGCACAATATGAGATACAGTGTCTGCCCTTACTGATGCTCTTGTGTCTGAATTGGCCTTTCCATTCGCATGGTTGCCTGAGGAATCAAATGATTACAGACACAACTTCTATTAACTGTCACATTAGTGCCATATTAAAGCATAATCAGAGTACAGTATCAATATAGGCTGCAACATTGATCATAAACAGCAACATTATGTACCCAAGGGAAAAAGTAAGTATGGCAGTTCAATAGCGCCATATCCCTGCAGCCAAAGGGACAATTACAGCTGTGGAATTAAAATCTAAAAGGTTCCTGATAATCAATGTAGACAAAAAGGGAACCAGAATGAGGGTAATGATAAAAAACAGTTTTTTTTGGTTTTATGACCCACTAAAGCATTTGTAATGTAACAGCTGTTTATGGTTTTCATATGTTTATGCTAAAGTTTGTTTTATTCCATGAGAGTCTGTCATATTTTAGCACTATACAACACTAAGTAGTAAAATAATGGTAAGCAAGTCTGTACTATAGGATAGCACCTCCCTTGAGCAGCCTCTCTGCCTGACTGCTTTTTATGAAGCCAGATTAAACAGCTTTTAAATCTATCAATAAAAGCAGTCAAATGTGCATGTTTACATGTAATACAGGGTTAAGGTTATGTATGGGTTGTTTCAGAAAATGTGATCTTTTGGGTATCAATTGTGTGTGTGTGTGTATGTGTGTGTAAGACCATCTGTACTGTTTTTGTAAGATGTGATCACTGTCTCTAGCAAAGAGCTCATGGGAGCTCTAATCTTGGTATTGGCAGAGAGGTTTCTGGGATTGCTGCGTCATAAGAACATATGGACTCTTTGGTCCTTCCTTGAACAAAACTCTGTCCATCTTTCAGAAAATCTTCTCCTTGTTTAGCTGGTGATTGGCTCTACATTTCCACACACAATAACAAAACATGCACATTATAATTTTTTACGGTGTGGTCAGTTCAATTGAGTTGCACCTTACTAAGGTCATTTGCTTTAAACTGAAAAGTTGTCATCAATTTACCATCCTCATATCACATGCTATTATTATATAACATAAAAAGGAAATGTCATAAAAATGTCAAAGCTACACTTACAACACAAATTGTGATCATCCCCCAATGGTCAGAGCCAAAACGTTTTAAGTGTTTTTAGTGCCTTGAAACATTGGAGCCTTCTGCTTCTTGCTCTTGTATAACAGAAACACAGAACTCTCATCTTGTTTGTGCCTCTGTATTTGATTCTCACTTCTTTCCACTATCCCTCTCTCTCTCTTTGGCAGATTTAGGGTTGTGCAAAGAAGACACACACACATTTGTCCTACTCTGACACCAGCACTCCCCCAAAATCCCCAGAATCATCTGTCCAACATCAACATTTAGCACTCCAAACAGAATCAATCCATGACAAGAGACGTCTTTGCTTTTGACCTATGAAGACCTAACAACTTTTGGAACATTCATCCCAAATCATCTCCCGTCTGTCACCGTTCAGAACTTCACAGAGCTTGTATAGGAAGCATATCAGAGCTGTCTGATATCGCCAGTCTGTTCACGAGCCTGTTTTTCAATTATCCGTCAAACATTGCTGACATTTCATATAATGAATGTAGGCTTTGAAATGTCATGCACATACGCTCACACAGACGCACAAAATGCCAGAGCTTCACATTGAGAATATTAAATGACCAAGTAGTGGAGATACGCCTAAAAGGACAAACACACGGTTTAGGGGCCAAATGCAGACAAAACTTACTTTTTAAATAAAATTTCAAATAAAATCACATGCCACCCATTTGCTTTGCTGAGAAAATTAGGAATTTCTTTTGAGAATTTGTCCCTAATATTCTGTGCCACGCTGTTATGGTATTACCATAACATTTCCTACCTATTTTCTTCCCTATAACATAATGGTTTTGTCATATCTCTTTTCAGCCACATTGTTTAAACAGAACTAAGTTACTGTCATCGTCTTTATCAGCAAATAATCAGTTTTAACACACAGTAATAAAGTTTTACCTTTTATGTTGTTGGTAGGCAACTAAGTTAAAAAATATTGATTGTGACAAATGTGGCGTTTTCATGCTGTTTGCTAGATAAGGTCATGTTTAGCCAACTTTTCAATGACTTTCAACCCTGTAACTTGAAATCCCAAAATATTTATAAACAGTTGGCGCAAATATGCACAGGGCATACACATAAACCAGACTCAAACTTGCACCCTCACATCAAAGACAATGCTCATGTTTTTACTATGTCACATCTTTGATGGCATATCTGCCATTCTCTGCATTTTTTAATATTGCTAAAGCCTGAATGTGCAAAGACCCTGGCAGCATTAGAGCTGAGACGGTCAGGTAAGAATTTGAAATTAATCAATTTTTCTTCTTGTCACAAGTGTGAATTATGAAGTGATGAATCTAAATTATGAAGATTCACTTCCCTGATCAAAACATTTGCTGGGCAGCAGTTTATCTTATCTGCCTCACAACCCCCTAATTTATGATCAGCTGTTATGTAACCGCAATACGTGTCACTTACTGTGTGATAAAATATGAGTGTGATTCCAAGTGAAATTTATCATGGTAATTCCTAACGGGCCTTCTGATAGATTTGCATCTGCAGAAATTCAGATGAGCAGCAGTGGCCATTTTTCACAAAGCTTGATTGGGCGAAGAGTTTACAATGATCAAACCCTGTGTGATTTAGTAAGCAAAACAGTTGGCTGAGGGGCCCAGCTAGTGATTTCAGTAAAATCATCATGAAATCGTTAAAGTGATGATTTTTCATCTAATAAGTGTAGGCAGTTGTTTTTCTCTTTCCCTGTATTATGAACAAAAACAACACTAATAAGTACATTTAGGACCACAAAGATAAAGTGGCAAAACAAATATACACACATAAGTGCCAGCCACATTTGAACATTCCCACAGATTTTTGATTGTGGAGTCTGACGTCTAAAAAAGTTTGTGGTTGATAATTACTGTTAATGCACAAATATTGTCTGCAATTTTATTAAGAGAAGAGAAAAGTAGATGAGAAGTGAAAAGAAAGAAGAGAATAGAAGTGAAGTGAAGAGAGGAGGTCTCTTGAGACAGTTGTCCTCAGTTGTTTTGCAGTAACTGATGTGTGCAGTACAGTGGAGAACTGGGTGTGGACAGCCAGAGACAGATTTAAGGTGACAATGATTAAGCAACAGAGGCACAGGGCTCGGAGAAAGAGAGAGTCTGTGTATCAGCAGAAATAACTCACACATACATTCACAATGAGGACTCATCGTCACAGGAGAACAGGCCAAGAGAAAGTGAAACAGAGCTGGATGTTAAGAATAAAAGGATTAGAAAAATAGGTTCAGATGTGCTCTGACACATTACTGAGTGATAAAAAAATCAGGTGATTTAAAAAACTGACAGGCTTTAACATTTAGTATGTGACAAGACTGATAAGGTAATGTTTCATTTTTTCCCACAATCCCTACAACAGGGCCAGTATGCATCAGGAAAATGCAGAAGTGAGCTGATAATTCTGTGGGGGACAACAGAGTTAACACACATACACATTTTTTTCTGTGTGTTATTTTTAATCATGTAATAAAATAGCACTGCAGTTTTACTATTTTCTACCATGAAGGTATTGTATTAACATCCCACCACTTAACTGACACATTTATAATATTCATGTTTTAAATGTGAGACAGACAATATGCGCTACTATGTGAATGGACCTGACAGGATTTAGAGTTAAACTTTAGCTTAGTTGACATTTGTTACAAGTATCTCTAATAGAGTTGGCAACTTGAACAAGAATTATGAAGATTAGCTTCAATTTTAACTGATGTTTGTCAAAAGTATGGTTTGTCAACTACGCTGTCTACGCTGTTAGCATGTATTTAATAAAAGTGCTAATTTCAGTGATTTTCTTCTCACTACAAGTGAACACAGTGATCGTACAAGTTACTGTCTGTCAGTTTCATTGTATTTTATTATTGCAGAAGGATACCACCCAAATCAACAAGAAAATGCTGTATTTTTTGCAAACTTGAAAGATACTGAAGAAAGACAGAATGTGTATTTCTGCTTAGATGTTGATCAAAAGTAGTTGTTTAAAACTTTAAATGTTAAATTTTTATTGTGTGTTTATTTTACCCAAATTTGTCTTTGTAACAGGAACAGAAACCCTGATCCAGAAACAGAAACCAAGAAGGGCCCAATTTTTATCATAAATCAGGTGTAAAATTCTCTATAGGTTAAAATAGTGGGATGGGAGAATCTGACTAAACTTGTTGAAAAATGTTGTACCAAACAATGATGTTTTGATCATTCATTTATTTTTGTCTTCAGTAAAATGTTAGTTTACATAAATTGGAAAAACATCAAAAATATATATCAACTGCCTTACCATTTTAAGTATTTACAATTTTTATATACAATCAGCATTAAATATATACCCTGGTTGTGTTGGAGTTATCACCACAGAGTGTTAAATGTTTACATTTACATACAGTAATCATTTCCAAACACCATGAGTGTTTAAACTTGACACTTGGTTGACACTTAGTGTTTAGTGTTGTACAGTGTTGTTACAACAGTGTTGTAAAGATGGACCTGTACACTCACCCAGAAAGTGTTCAACACTCATAGTGTCAAACCTCCCAACATTATTTTGTTGTGTAAGAGCCAAACAACACAGAAACAACTTCAAATGTAAATCACACAGGACCAAAAATGACTGAAGAAGATTTTTTGGGATGTTTGAGGAACAGGAACAGGAGGAGAGGTGTGAATCTCCATCATTACAGCCACACTGATGAAAGTCTGTAACTGGTTTTAAATCTCCTCAATCTTCAGAGGCTTCGTAAATCGATTTTTGGAGATTTCACAGTTTCCACAGTAATGAATAGGTTTTAAGTTTCTGAATTAAATGACAGTGTTAAAGTTTTAAAGTATGTAGTCATTGTGAGGGTCGTTCAAAAATCCTAATCCTATTAAATAGTCTGGTATAAGCTATTTTTTTTATTTTTATGTTTTCATTTCTGTGTTGTATTACAATATTACTAATTATCAAAACCATTAATTTCAAAATCATATTACCAAAACCAGCCTGCAACATGATATTTTCCTGTCAAGTGAAAATGCAATTGTTTAGGCAGCGTGACATTGTATATAATCTGAGGAATTAATCATGCATGTCTTTTATCCAGCATATAGCTAGATGTACAAATCTGCACAATGGGCTTTCTGAGCTATTGCTCCCAGACTTCATGACCTCAGAGTTCAGCTGTCAGAGTATTATTGAGTGTGTTTTTTATGTATTTCTCTACTGCACT
This sequence comes from Botia kubotai, assembly GCA_036877585.1. Lineage (NCBI taxonomy): Eukaryota > Metazoa > Chordata > Actinopteri > Cypriniformes > Botiidae > Botia > Botia kubotai. The sequence continues at coordinate 6,948 of JAZGTI010003500.1, read as the reverse complement.
CAGCACTGATAATCTGCACTGCTTCCAGAAACTCCACAAACATCTCTGGTATTTTCAGCAAAAGGCAATAATCCCAATAATCCCATTTTTCAATTTAGTGGTATACAGGGACAAACTTTGGTGTTGATGTGCCCTGGACATGGACATGGGGAAGGCCCCTTGACACCTCATTTTTCAACAACAGTGTTGCACCTGTATGCCCCATCATACAGGATTTACAATGACACCAATTCTCAAGGGAGAATGCGCACAATATACTGTACTGCCAAAACACAAATTGGTTTATTTATATGTTACCAGTATTCAACAGCTAAATAAAATTTCTGACCTCTCCAAATCAAACTATACCAGAATATTTTATGCATAATTTACACTTCTGTATTTGGCAAATTTGCATTTAGAATTATAAAAATGAGCAATGTCAATCACCAAAAGACATCAAAGGCATTTACCTTAACGTTAAAAAGTTGGTTTTACCTTAGCCGAGGGGATAAATTTTCTCTGAGAAAATTATTCTACAACATCATCAAAATCCAGTTTCCTCACAGGATCACATTCAATGGCCGTCAAAACAGTGAATTGAGAATTTCTTGACAGTTTGTTTCTTACTTAATTTTTATGTCATGAGAGAAAATGAATGTTCTCCTTCAACAGTTGCTGACTGGCAGGATAAGAAAAAGCTTAAGGGCAAAATGTACTAGCTTCTTTGTCTTTTTTTTAGCTTTCTATTCATTTATTCACTTGGCTGTTGTTTTAAATTAATTTTTGTTCTCTTGAGAAACTTGAGAAACTCTCTTGTTTTCTACATGTGACTGCTTATATTACACAATGACTTTCACTCGCCTGTAGATGTCCCTGTCAACAGCACAGCTATGCATTAAAATTATTTAATTTATTTACCACAGTTCAAACTTTGCAACTGCAAAAAGTCACATTATTCCATAGTATTCAATGGCAAATTATCTGAAAAAATACACAGTAAATTTGCCAGGGCCCCCTGCTGGTCCAGTGCCCTGGAAAAGTGCCCAGTAGGCCTGTGCATTAATCCGTGCCTGCTGGTATATTTCTCACAAAGCTACAGGGCAGTTATGGCTGTTACTACTATATTTGCATTTACCATTTAAGTATTTTAAGGTAATTTTACAAGGAATGTTGTCAATTCTAAATCTGTCTAATATTAAAATGTTTATTCAAAATATTTCTAGTTAAAACTCTAAAGTTACATATTTATAGTATTTACTATTTACTGTCACAAAAAAAAATTACAAATCAAAATACTACTATTTTGTTTTAACGTTTAATGTGTTTTTAGTTTTATTACTATAAGTTATTATTATAATTGTTACAAGTTTTAAGTTTTTAAGCTTTAATTATTATAAAATAAAGCATACAAAATGTCTCAAGATTATTTAAGTATATCAAGTATATTTGTCATTTGAGCTTTTGATTTTGAACTCTTGTGTCTTAACTTAAGTTAATCCTTTTCTCCATAAACATATCAACGCACAAACATGCATATTGATTTCACAAAGCAAAACATTTCACAAATATCTCAGCATGTTCTACCAGGTGAGACTTACCTGAGAGAGAAGGTGTCCAGGTTGGCTGAGCTCCTTATGTAAACATAAAAGGAGGCAATATCTGTCTTCTTAAGCGGTTTGGAGGAGGTCTGGATAACCACGGCCTCTCCAAGTTTGAGTACAGACACAGGTGTGGCCCCTTGTTTCACCTGCAGGAGACGCACACTCCCAATCCTGTGCATGGGGGTCACGGGCATGTACTCAGTCTGGGGCTGCCCTGCATTTCCCCCCCCAACCTCCCACCTCTTTCCCTCTTCCCCACCTCTGGTGCATGGTCCATAGGTGCTGGGTTGGGCCTGGTAGTAAAGCTCCACAGGGTTCCCTTGGGTAGGCCCCATTCTTTCCCGACTGGAGCTGCCATCAGCGGGGCTGAACCATCCCGCAGGAGGGTTGACTTCCGCCATGCAGGTTCCATGCCCATTTCCAATGACGCAGGAGGTGCGGACTTCCTGTGTCTGCCAGAAGGCATATACAGTCACGCATGGCAGCTCATCTTTACTCCCTTTTTCCTTCTCTTCCCTGTCCCAATCCCTCCCAGCCACGTAGAAGAGGACCCGTACTTTGGGAAAAGATGAATAGACCCAGCGGGTCAAGACAAAAGACTGCACTCTCCAGTTGAGAGTAAAAACTGGTGGCGATGGCTGAAATAACTCCACTGACTGCACTAAGTCCAGGGGGATCTCCTGGCTGGTGGACAGTGGGCCGTAGCTGGCATTAATGACTGGGAGACGCCCCGCCCGGAGCACAACAAATGGCTGTGTATGGGTCTGCATGCTGGAATTCCTCATGATGTCCTGACCTGCCTCTTTTAACAGAAAGTAGTCAGCATCCCACACCTGGTAACTAACAGGAAGGAACATAGGATATGGGGTGGAAGATCTGGTGGTGTCAGAGATCTCCTGGCTGTCAAGTTCTGCACATGAACAAAGACACAGATGGAATAGAGATTTTTGTTACATAAATACTTGTTTCAGACATGATTCCATGATTCATTGGCTATGACTTTTAATGTTTGGTTTGGGGATATTTTTCATAAACAAAAGCTTTTTTGTCTAAATGAGACTTTTGAGAATGAGAATTCAGTCATTATTTAATCACCTCATATAATTTCAAACGTGTATACCAAAATCTTACTAATCATTTCAGTTTAAAGTGATCATAAGTTGTGAAACTGCAAAATTACAAAAATGATTTTAAAAGATAATAATAATAGTAATAATAATAATAATAGTAGTCTACACAACTTTTTTTATGATAAGACTTTTATCTATATGACTATTTTCTAAGCTGTTTAACAATAAATTCAAACACACCAAGCAAACAGCAGTTAACAAATTAAGGTAATTCAGCATTATTTTTCAAAGTGATTCCATATTCTGTCTTTCAAAAGATGGTAAACTGTGCTGCACACATACTGTAATAACTAAAATAAACGTCACTACATTAAAGTGTAACTTAAGGCTAAATACATAAGACAGTTGTCTCAAAGGGAGTATTGTCTGTATCTGAAATATTGCTAAATTATTAGCAAAAACTCTAGGCTTTATTGTTTGATTGGCAAACAAACATTGTATGTACTGTTCAACTCGGTATGAGTATAAGTGCTGCATGGCGCTACCAGCAGCAGTAGGAAAATAAATGAACATGTTTCTTTGTGCCATATGTGGTAGCTGACCGCTCACAGCTCTCTGCTTCTAGGCAATAATAATATTACATTCTACAAAGATAAAAATCACCAAAATAAATCTGCTATATTACATCCAATGCAGCCTTTATTAATCCACCAACGACTTAAGCACTTTCATCTTAGCACAACATCAGTTCAGTTTTCTTCTTTAGTTCCATGAACAACTCCAGCCAAGTCAAAGACCAACATAAGATGTAAAAAATGTCTAAAATTTGGAAACAATTTTGAAAGTTTGAGTTGTATAATTTAAATATTTATGTATTCAAAATGTAATTGATTAATTTAAACATCAATCACAATTTATTATCTATCCTCGGAAGTGTCTTTAAAATGAACGTAACACTTGTAGGAACAAAATTACCTGATGTTTTAATTTGTTTATTTATCATGCAAAACTCAGTTGCGTGTTATGTAAAACAAAAATCTGCAAGTGCAGTAGCCCAGATGAGTTTCAATCACTTAACAACTGCCAGAAGAGGCTGACAGCATAACAGGTTCCTCTCATTAGTAAACTGACTAATCAAAATGGACTTTCAAGTGATGCAGCATAACCATCTTCCTAAAAATTTCCCACTGCCTGTTAGTAAGTTTAAAGAGTCAATAGCTGCATCTGAAACTGCATACTGTGACAGTATGTACTGAATTGGATTAAGTACCAACTAATTGACTGTTAAAACTGTACGTTCTGTATATGTGTGTGTGCAGCATGGGTGCTACATCAGCCATTTTTATTAACTTTTTAAATCTGGTGGCTTCTCAGCTCCCATGGCCTCATGGGATAGAATAGTGCTCATCTTGGCAGGACCAGCAGACGATCCAGGTATTTCTTGCCTACTGTTTTTTGCATACTGAGGTTTTGGACATACTATTACTTTTTGCATACTGAGTTTTGCCTATGCTTCCATACTATATAGTATTTTAGCTGGTTGTTTCCATAAGCCAGGATCTCAAAATATCTTCTTCTTGAAAAGAAAAACTTAACATGATTTGCTACTAGAGAAATATTCTTGACTGTGCAAGCTGTCACACACATGCACTTTCTTGATCAACACATTATTTTAATATCACTTTTAAACAATATACTTTCATTTAATCTGTCTTCTACTAGACTTCCCACCCTTATTTCAAACAAGTACATTTTTATGTCGTTATAGAATAGTTAAGCTAGTTTTGTAGCTCAGTGGTTAGAGCATGGCGTTAACAACGCCAAGATCATGCGTTCGATCCCAGGGATTGCACATACTCAGAAACAATGTACAGTATGATGCAATGTAAGTTGCTTTGGTTAAAAGCGTATGCCAAATGCATAAATGTAAATTATGTATTTCTGTACCTTAAGTCTGAATACGTTATTCAGTTGGGAAATAAAAGTTATATTAGGCTATATGTGTGTATATATGTATTTTTGGGTGATATTCTATAGATCTGTGCATTTGACTTTGAGTGTGGTGTTTTCTCTGCCATAGCCAGGCAGGTCCATATGTAAATCCTATATAGATTAGATTCATCTTAACATACATGGTAAACACTCATAAATGATAAATTCTTGCTATTTTAATGTGTGTGTCAAATGAGCATTTAGGGGGTATTTCTATAGCTGAATTGGACCTCAGTTTCTGAGCATTACATTAGCAGTACAAAGGTCATGGGATTTGATTTCAAGGGTCCACAGGCACTGTAAGTCACTTTAGATAAAAGCACCTGCCAAAGGCATATAGTATATGTGGATACTTAAGAGTCAGTTAAGATTGTTACAACACAAACTACACATGAAGTCACATTATTCATATGAAAATTATTTATCTATTAATCAATATAATCTCATAGGGAAGAAAAAACAAGTGTTGAAAACAACTTATCTGGACAACCCACAAACCCCACAACACTTACATCTTACAAAATGAAAACTTCAAAAGCTCAAACACAAGTCAATGGCATTACAAAGCTGGAAAGAGCCAGGATATTATTTAATATAACTCTAATTGTATTCAGCTGAAAGAAGAAAGTCATATACACCAAGGACGGCATGAGGTAAGTGAATCATGAGAGAATTTTTATTTTGGGGTGAACTATTCCATTAACTTCTTATTTATAGAACTGTTACATAATAAAATCAATATCACAAGCGCATTTGTACTGCTGTGATATGATTACCTGTAGATGAATCACACCGTTATTTAGTACAAAGAAACTTCTGCTTGAGTGGTACTGCTTAAATCGTTCTCAAAACGTTGGCTAACGTTCTGTCATAGTTCTCTTAACTATTACGGAACTTTTTAAAACGTTACAGTTAAATGATGTTCGAAAAACGTTTTTATAACCAAGCAATAATGTTAATACAACGTCTAAAAACTGAACGTTTTGAACGTTTTTTTGAACAAACTTTTAAAATAACGGTTTTATAACCTAATGGAACCCTTGGGGAAACGTTCTTGAAACCAAAAATGTTTGTTGAGTCAACCCAATGAGTAAATGAAGCTTCTTCAGTATTTGCTATGTTTAAAGCTATGTTCAGGTATTTTGCTGTAACATTACATAACATTACTATGTAGTTCATTCTTCCAAATTTTACACTCTACATAATACGTGAATTAGTAATTCAAGTTTTGTAAATCCACATACCTTGTGTGACAGCCGTGAATATAGTTGCCAACAATATCTGTAAAATCCGCCACAGGTAAGAATAGACGCTCATTTTGGCAACAGGGTATGTTTGTAATATGTCCCATTAACGTTTACTTGAGTCTGACGTTTACGCGTTACCTGTGGAATCGTTGACTTATCCACGGGCTCCTCACAGCCAGCCTGTAAATAGAGAAATGCGCTTTTGACATGTTAGGAAATGTTTCTTTTAAATTGTCTTTTTTTAGAACTGTATGAGTCGCATTTGGGCGATCTGTTGTGAATCAACGCACAGTTTTCTGTAGTAAAATCCGTATAAAGAAGCAAAGTATTGATAAGTATTTGTCGTTTAATAACTGTCGCGGATTTCGTAGTGTTCTGGCTGTCTCGTCCGTGCAGCGACCCAAAACCGCAATCGTCTGCCCTCCTGTCACCCTTCAAAAGCTCTAGATCCTCAGCAGTCTACACGAGTGTCAGGATTTAAAGCTAGTGAAAGAAAATACCTGAAAACAGAACAGTTTAATTCTTGTGTAGTATTGTTAGTACTGTAACTATAGTGTTGTAGCCTTCATCACTAGTGACGTTTCAAAGCGTAACAGTAAGTCCCCGACGCGACGAACATACGATAAAAGATCACGATAAATCCCTCTTGATTGAGTTGCGAGTTGCAGATAAACCGTAATCCATGCATTCGGTGTGGAATGACAGTGACCCCTCGTGGTCATGATTATGATTTTTACATTTTAGCTTAAATATACTGAAGATTTCTCTGCGTTAAAACATAATAGAACACTTAAACCACATATTGAATCTCGATGAACGAACAGTGACCCCTGTTCGTTCGAAATATTAAAAGTTGAATATCTATTCCTTAATACATCGTGTAATTAATTGAGAACAAAATAATGTGATAATATTTAATGAAAGACAAAAATAACACATTGAGGAGCTGAATCCAAATTACACTAAAAATCAAAGTAAAAAACTGAAATTATAGGCTGATCCAATTTGCATGAAATTCATCACGACAACTTATAATGTAAGTCAGTATGTGTATGA
>JAZGTI010003499.1:0-21917 GCA_036877585.1 Botia kubotai | reverse complement strand
CCCTTCCTTTAACTGAATAATGACATGGCGCGATATCCAAATCCACTGTGACAAATTAATGTGATGTTCGGTCAAGTCGAGAGCTAATGGTAAGTTCCACACACACAGCATATTCGCCCGCACGAGAGCAGACCCTGATCAGACCACATTCACACGAGGTGCTAATGAAGGTAAAATAATTAAACAGAGAGCCCATCACCGTCCACTGAGTAACTAAAAGACAAAATGTGAGAATATTTGGAGAGCGAAAAATATGTACCGAGCAGGAAGATATATAGAGTATAAAATTGCTCTAACATTGTAGAAAAATATTACACATGAAATACTTAATATTACAATCATTATAGCTTCTTGTGCTTGAAAATGATATATAAGTTGAAAACACCCTCTTCCTGGTTATTTAAATGAAATTTATGTGAAGAACCTCTTTATAGCTGATTTTACAATACGCTCATGCTAAAAAAATGTGACTCTTCGTTTGGTGGTGTCTTGAATTCGCAGGAAAGGGCCGTGAATGTGCCAGAAAACTGAGGAAGTTTCAAAGGGCAGATCGAGTCTCTAGGAAATCTACTTTATCTTTGGAAAAATGTCACAGGATAGATGCAAGATTGGCACCACAAAGGGCTCAAAATAGCACGGCTGCTACGCATTGTCAGACGAGATTTAGACTGAGGGGCTGACTTTTGTTCTGTGAAGCCCTGGGCCCTGCAAAAGGAGAATTAGATTTTTTCCTTCTCTGGTTTGTGTTGTTCACAGCCAGAAAACAAATGTCCACAAAATCATTTGTAGCATCGCAAGCGTCCTCGGTCAGTCAGGAGTTCCCAATGTCCACGTTGGGCCGAAGAAAGCGTGATTTAACCCGCTGCAGGGTTAGTGTGGGACAAGGATTTGCTCATAATATTAGAGCTCAATTTCCAAAGAGCCCTTTAGCTATCAGGGCCGCCCCACATCACAAAAGACACATTATTTAATTCAGGTTCTCCCAAGGGTCACATAATGGGATTGTAAATAATTTATACAAATTTACAAAAACAAATCACATAACAAGGCTTAAATAGTGCTAATAATTCCTCCATAGTTGATAGATCAAAAGCTGGTAGAGTGACTCGGCTTGGGCTTTTAATGAAAGGGTTAATCTGCTCAAAGGTGACCATTGAGAAGCAGCACTGTGACCAAATGAAGAATTCGGTTTGGAGCAGCAAAGAAACACTGTGTTGTGACACGGCAGGCCTTGCCGGAGTGCAGGCTGTTTGATTTACTCTTCTGGTTGCATCTGCACGACGGGACCTTTGAAATGAGCGATGACCCTCTTGATTCCCCAGATAATGATGGTTTTCTTATTGGCTCAGTTTTGCACGTGAAACTTTTTAGTGCAGATCTTTAAGCACCCTGTTTAACAAATGGGCTCTGAACATCTTCCAAAGGCACAGCTGCAGGATAACGGCTTCAAACCGTAAACGTATTAGCCCTGACTGGATCAGTGGCTATGAACGTATAATTGTGCCTGCCACAAAATGGGCCTCCCGGTAATTACGAATAAATGAAATTGCTTATCAATTAGTAAGCGACTGCATACACCATTTGGCTGTGCTCTCAAGGATTAATCAGGGATCCATTGACATTACATTGTTCCATAATTATCATTCATACGTTTTATGGTAATTGGTGAATTTTTCATTGAGGAATTACAATGTCTTGGAAACACCAGACAATATTAATGCTCTCAAATACAAACATTAATTAATTTCAGAGCAAAAGAAAAAGGTGATTGATTGTTGGCATGGAAACGAAAAAAGTGTTGACTGTCAAACACTGACTGTAAACAGCATTAATAAACTGAAATCATGATAAGGGGAATATCCATCACGCTGGTAATTGATAACAGGGCCTAAAATACAGCACAGAAAACACACACATCAAAAACATGTGCTACTTTCAGCTGAGAAGACCAAAGGAACAAAGTAATATTACAGTTCGAACCCTAAGCTCAGGTGTATTGATGAAACAGGTAAACAATATCTGTGTATGGTGTTTTTTTAAACAATTGTTACGCTGGATGTTTTTGATTCTTATTGCCACTCTAAAAACGATCTCTTACACCCTTGTAAGACTCTGCACACCTAATACAAATATTTAAACTCAAATCCAAATATCATGTCCATTTATTTAAATTCTAAATTGTGGTTAACCCTATGTCATGAACATGTGAACATAAACCTCAGAAGTGGCTTTAAACACACCTAGAGCAAAGTCAAGCTTAATCCTCACACATTCAGGCTCTCGAAAGTCACCAGGCAGTGAGGGTCACTATGAGGTTCCACACAACAGACCTGAGTCATGCCACTTGAGCAGGGAGTGTTGGCATGAGGTTTAATTTGGTAATTAGAAACAGGCTGTGTTGACCCGAGAGGTTAATATCGGTGAACTTTACCCCAAGCTCCTAGCACACTTCCCCAGGGACCTCCAGACGGCATGCTACAAAGGTCACACAGACACCTGAGGAACAAGCTGCACGTTTTCACACGGCTTATGAGCGAGTGTGACATCCCGACAGTCATATTGTGTCAAAGCAACTGATGGTTCATTAGTAACGTTACAAATTTAATGTTCAGCCACAAGCATCATGTTAGAGATGCTGGAGAAGCAATAGTGTCTAGTTTTTGCCTAGTTTTTTTCTGTTTTTTGTTTTCTCTGGTTTTCATGGGGTTTTGTCTAGTATTACGTTTGGTTTTTGTCTGGAACCTGTTGTGGTTCCAAGGCTCCTCAGTCATAGGATTAAACTGCATTCAGCTCTTTGAAGACAATGGGAATTGCAAAGAGTCAAGGCTCAGTGTCATTACAAGCAGAAAGAGAGAACAGTTTAAACTTAACAGTTTCCCTGCATTGATCCAGGGCTTTAAATTCAGTGTCCCGAAACATGGCAGACAGTAAACATATTATTACATCTGCATTGATTTCTTTACAGTTCAGAAAATTACAATTCAGAAGTGGGTCAATTAAAATGCCCTTGTGGCTGTGTGGTTGGAGGTTTGGTGGTCACTTTCCTCTCGTGACTGTCAGAATGTTCTCACCTGACAGCGATTGTCTGCAGCACAAACATGCAATTAAAACCTCTGGCCTAAACCCAGTAGGCTGCTTACAGAGACAGTGCTGCAAAACATTGTAAGCTCTCTAATGTTGATCACATTTATACAGTCCTGCAGCGTGACAGTCTTATTTAGTGTTTTAAATTTCTACAGACAACACAAATGACACGGGGAGAATATTTGTTAGCTTTAACAGTAATATTCACTCAGTTTAAACTCTCCTGTGCTGTGACCTTCTAAACTCCTTCTAAACTTCAAACACCATTTTTAAATTGTATTACAGTTATTGTGCATTTTATGATGTACATTTACAGTATATTTACACTTTCAAATATGCATTTGTTACACTGCAGAATGATTTTAACAAATAAGTGAAAACAGCTGATTAAAAGTTGTGAAAAACTGAGTCTTTTTGATTAAATGGAAAAGACTCCTATCACAAATCATCACGTTTCTTCCATTTAATGTTTTTAACCTTAAAAGTGTTTTATTGCTAAATTTTTCCATGAATACAATGAGTAGGGCTTTTAAATATGGAAGCCTGCTGTTGTATCTGGTGCTGAAAGTTTTCTTTGTGTTCACACATAAATTTTATAATAAATTTAAATTTTGATTCACACTCGGACTCTGCTGTACAGTCACACAAACATTTTCCAATGAGAAAGATATCTCATATAAGATATCATCACTAATTTAAACCTGCAACAGGGTCTTCTAATTTTTACACACACATACTTGCAGATGTGGTTTATGGGGCCTTTCCATAAGTGTAATGATTTTAATTTTGTACTAATCAAACTTTCTATCCACTTCCCCTAACCAAACCCCTAAACCTAACCTCACAAAAAACTCTTGGCATTTTTAATTAAAATAAAAACAGCTTTAAGTATGTTTGTAAGCCATTTGGTTTATAAGGATATACCAGTACACACACACTTAAACATGCACACACACAGGCAGCATAAAAAAGCAGATTGGAGAATGAACCCATTTGAGAAACAGCGCAGTTGAGACACAGCAAGCTTCAAGATACAGTCTCATCAAAATAACAGAAAGTGGCATTTTTCATTTTATATGAAAAGAGAACCACATATAATTCATTCCTCATTGTTTAGTCTGTTTATAAGGGAGGATTATAAAACCTTTAAACTTGCTATTTACTACTTGCTATATACTTTACTATTTTTAATTTTAAAAAGTGCTGAAGTGTTAAATGTAAGTGTTAAATACCATTTGGTTTATAAGGACGTAGGAAATGTCCTCATATACCAGTACACACACACTTAAACATGCACACACATAGGCAGCATAAAAAAGCAGATTGGAGAATGAACCCATTTGAGAAACAGCCCAGTTGAGACACAGCAAGCTTCAAGATACAGTCTCATCAAAATAACAGAAAGTGGCATTTTTCTCTCCTGGCAGCTTTAGTTCCTCTTTTGGATTTTGGGGGAATTTCACAGGAAGAAAATGCTAATTGCTGCTATGAAACCTGTAGGAATTAGAGTCGATAAGAGCCTGTGTGAGTGTTGCTTCCTACTCGCCCATATCAGCTACAGACAGGAAGTGCATGCATTGTGCAGTACAACACAAAGATGACAAGCTTTCAGTTCTGTTCACTCAAAACATTTAATTTCAGCCTCTGTTGATACAGGCGTTATCTTCTTGCGTTTACATGCACAAATACAGTAAACAGGCCGCTTTGTAAACAAAATTGCCCAAACTGTTGCTGAAATATGTGCAAAAGCAAAATATGCACCTTGTGTGTGTTTGTTTTGGAGAAACATTTCGTTAATCCTTTAAGGATCCAAATAAGTTTACTTTTCTGAATGAAATATCCCCATAACAAATACTAACCCAAACAACAAACCCAAACAAAAGATGAAGCTTTAAGCTGCTTACATTGCTGTTGTTTTGTGCTAATAAATGGACAGAATGTTATTTCTCCTGAAATAACAGAGGATGTGGGCTCGAGTGGCAGCGTTGTACTGTATCGTTTCAGCAGGAGTTTCAACACTGGATCACAACCCAAATTTTGATTAAGCCCAGAGTTCTGCAGAGTCCAGGCATCATCAGAACAGTATTATGGTAAAACAGTGGAACAGTGTTTTGTTGATATTTAACAACAAATAATCTGATATATCATCATTTACAATACAGCACAGTACACACAATTTTCTTTAAGCTGCAGTACATAACTTTATTTGGGTAAAAACGAGCACAAATCAGTTGCTGATTTAGTTGCTGATTTATCATCTTACCTTACCCTGATTCACAACTGTATGTTTATAATAATGATTTATAATTTAAGATGTTGGTGCAGATTTTCCCAGGGAAAGATTAGATTAAAATATGGTTACGTCATGTCTGTAAACAGAAAAAGATTTGGCTACTAAATCACACGTGTGGGGGCTGGAATGGTGGAGTGTTTGTACTTTGTTCTTAAAGTAGCTGTTCAGAATTTAAACTTGTTATCCACATTAAGTAACTAAAATTTTATAGTTTGAACAGATATGGCAAATATGGATTACAGCTTTAAAGAGAAACTTCTGTCATTACTATCTTCCTCTTTCACCAGCAAAGCTCTCAACCATGTTCACAAACAGAGTTTTCATGTAATAATCATATGAAATGCTACATTTGTCATTATCATTGATTCATTTCTCATTTTGTGTCCACTTATAAAATTCCCAACTCTGTTACAGTACAGGTCCCCTGAATTCAGAAGAGATGCTCATTAGTTTGGGGTGGATAAAACTAATTAAATTTGACCACTGAATTAGCAGCCAAACAAAACACTGGACAGTATTTGGTAGAAGAATACTGTAAGCTCAGGTTTCAAGCTGGATGTGTGTGGAGAGGGGAAGCCTCATTATTCAGGGGTCTAGGGGCGTGTCGAGGTGCAGTGACGGGTGACTGTCTTGCTTAGGATTGGCTGCTGGGCACAGTGTGTCACACAAGAGACTGAGGTGTTATGCGCTATGTATGTGTGTGTGTTCACTGTGCAACTTAACGTCCTTCTATAAGCTGCCTTATGAAACACTGAAACTTCCAGAGAATCAAGAATCAAGTGTGATTGGACAAAAATGACATGGCAGATCATGTGACCAGATCAAGCTACTAATAAATTATTACAATAATATATACACAACCTTACCTCATTAATACTTATAACTTAACCAGTTAGTTGTTCAGTGTGACCAGATGGTATGTGATGCCTGCATACAAATATTTTTGCAAATAAAAGAAAAAAAAGGTACACTATAAACTGCTTTCTTAACATTTTTGTTTTGACATAATGATCAAAAAATGTGTTACAACAAGGACAAACGTGTGGTTGTGTAATGTTTGGTTAGAAGTGCATCAACACACAACTGCCAGAACTATATTTACTCACTATATTACTGTATTTAACCAGCTTTTCTCTAATTTTTTATTCAAAACAGAGAATTTATTTTGACACTATTTATTTTTAAATAATGAAGCAGTTTTGAGATGCTTCCTGAACTCCCTGAAATCACCAATGTTAAAATCAACCATTAAAGGAAACTAACTTTTGCTTTTACTGAAGGTAATAGCTGAAAATACATAAAATAACAGCAAACAGCCTCTTTCCTTCAAAGCCGTGACACTTCTGACACTTTTATTTTAAATCTAAGGCCACAGCAATATCAGAACTATAATCACAACGCTTACTGGCAAATATTCTCAAATATTCAAACGTCAAACTTCAGCTCTGCAATCCCATGCAGCAATTTTTAAAGTGCAGTAATTTGCATTTTTCTCCATCAGTAGCACTTTTTCACTTGACTGAATAAGGGCTGTCGTTTATTTCGCTCTGAGTGAGAAATGAAGAGAAGAGTGCGGATAAAAGTAGACAGCTGTCCCGAGAAAAACACAGTTCTCTCGTCCCACACCGCCATCCTTATTGAAAAGGAAATGACACCATGACAAGCTCCATCCAGCTCTGAACTCATAAATGGATTGTTCTTAGTGCTATTTGGCTGTGTTGTGATTGGCAGCTCTCCCCTCTTCTCCACTATCAGAAAGCCCGAAGTCCGGCCTCTATTGGACACCTGAGCAGAGTAATTGCCCACCAGGTCACAGCGTCACGCTAAGACTTTTTTGTAGACTATAAGACTATTTTCTGCAGAATAGATGGGACGCCCTTTTCGCGCCTGTTAAATGTGTATATTTACATGGACATAACTAGTGGCTATGAGAAGAGATGGCATTAGAGGAATAAGTGAGACTGGCCTTGCGCTTTGCCTTCACACGCCACTGGAGCAAAACAAATTGGTTCTTGTTTTGTACCAGTACACACAGAGGGAGATGCTCTACAACCTTCAGTGAGAGAGACAGACAGAAGGAGAGATGTAGAAAAAGAGAAAGAAGAAGAGAGAGAGAGAAAATTGAATTGAGAGGCATAAGAAGAGAGAGAGGTCTAGGGTCATAGGTTTTGGTTCAGGTTGAGAACAGCATGATTGTGTGATATCAGAAAACACACTGGTCTCACATTACTCTAAAAATACCCCAAAAATTTTCTATAAAACACGTGGACAAAAATCCAGATTAAATATAATTGGAACAATACACAATATAGGTATAATTATATATTTATATACCTAATATGAAATAAAGATTTGATCATTGATCAGGCTGATGTGTTGTGTGATCCATTTTTTTTCTAGTTTACTTCTTCACTTCAAGAAGTTTACTTCTTGCTTATCAGAAATACTGTACAAACAAATATAAACTCATTTTTTAAAAAATCTATAAGTATTTAATAAACAGCAGATAAATATATTAAAAAACATATAATTTCTGCAATGTTTTGCATGATGGTAAAGACAGCAGTACTAAGCAAAGTGACTGTTATAAATAAGATTCTTATAAAAAATTGTGAAATTTGTTAAAGCAGGCAATTTTGAGTAGGAAACATCCAAATTAGCAATTTTCATAACAATAGAAAAAAGATACATTTAACACTTCAGCACTTTTTAAAATTAAAAATAGTAAAGTATATAGCAAGTAGTAAATAGCAAGTTTAAAGGTTTTATAATCCTCCCTTATGAACAGACTAAACAATGAGGAATGAATTATATGTGGTTCTCTTTTCATATAAAATGAATATATATATATATATATATATATATATATATAGTGTCAGATATAGTCTCTTTAAATCTCTGTAAATCAGAACACAGATATCATCTGATGAAATGAATCAAAGATGCATCCGACTCTGCATCAGAACACACTGCTGTTTCATAACAGTAACAAAAACATTGTGTGCCTTTAAACAGAAAGTGAAATTAATTATCAGTCCCCCTGTATGAAGTGATGTGCCTGCAGTGGGTCATCTAACAGGTGAAATGATAGAAAATGTGCTTGAATAATCCCACAGATTTGTTTTATTTATCAATTATGTTATAAAGAGAAGAGGTGGAGATCTAAGACTGATAATGTCCCTGCAGATATGATCACCTGACCTGCGACTCTGTCTTAAACCAAATAAGAGAGATTTATAAAAAATACATCATTATAAGGCTCTGCCCAAATTTCACAGTGTGTCAGAGACCATGAGGTTGTCAGGGCCATCCATCCATTCATCACTGTGTGTGTGTGACAGCTACTCTCTCTAAAAGCATAGAAATCACCCACGATGGGGCATTTTTACTCTTAGACTCAAATTCAGCCCAACCAATTGGCCACATTTCTTTCTTTGACACGTCCACAGCTCTTGCAGCTTAGGGGCTGATGGCTGCAAATTCAGTGCAGCTTTTTTAAAGCCAGTGAAAAATTCAGCTGAACGAGTGAGATGCAGTTTAACGTTTTTCTCCTCTCACCAGTTAAATTTATTTCATCTACTGACACAATCCTGCATGGCTACTTTTGTTTAACAGGGAGCTTTAATGAAGAGCTCTTGTGCTAAATACATCTTTATTCTGCTATTAAGACTGACACTTGAAGCCTGAGCTAAAGGAGGCCGTCTGATACCCTTCAAAACTGCTGGCCTTCAAATATACAGTCACTTTCCTATCAATCAGACCTTGTGTCCAGTAAGTGGCGCTTACATTTACATGAAATATTCATAAAGCATTCACTTCAGATTTCCAGCACTGTAATCATAGCTTTCAAACACCTCCAGCCCCCGAAATAGCTACAATCCTGTCGGGGAGGGCAGTGGAATTATGGGATGCATTCTCTTCAATGGGGAGAGGTCCTCGCACCAGCGTGCCGTTTTGTTCAAACAAATAAAACGTCTGGAAGTGTCAGAGCTCAGCCTCTCCACACCTAATGTTTTCATATCGCGTCCTGATGTGAACGTCTAGAACAATGACATGGAATGGTTATTAAAAAAACTAAAAATAAACAATATTCCTCAAAATAAAAAAAAAGTTGGGTTTTGAGTCTGTTCTGATGGCATATCATGGATGATGCTAAATATAAATATGACATTTCAAATAACCAAATTATTGTTTAGACTTATGACTGGAGAAAACAATACGCAATCTTTTGTATATGTTTAAGGCCACTAATACGATATTAGCCCCAGTGTTTATTTGTTCTGTGTAGCTAATTAATTTAATAATTCATTTATACATTTTACATTTGGTTTTGGTTGGAACCGTGTCACTTCTCTAGCACTTTCCTTATCGATAAGCCACAAATAAAATAAAATAAAATACAGCATTAAGCCGGATTTCAAACGATAAGGTGCAAATGTATGAGTTCTTATTTCGATATACATTGTAAAAGCAAGTCTGTCTGTTGAAGCTTAAATAAAGCAAGTCGTGTTTATACAACGGTGCTGAAATTCTGTACAGCTTCACCTTCATTTGCAATTCCTATTGCGGTGAAAGTTAATTTATACAGAGCAATAAATCAGCAGGCGCTCGTCCTGAGACAACGTTCTGCCTCAGTCTGATGTCTCAAACGGTCGCAGGACAATTTTACAAACACAACTGAGCTAACATAGATTTATTACTTCAGTTTATATAAGTCATATTAGGATTCATGGACCTGGCGAAAAGGGGATTAGAGCGTTTATTTCAGGCAGGGAGATGATCCCGTCATTAACGGTCGATACTTTCATCGTAGTGTCGAGTTCGCCCCGTGACAAGACGCAGCGGACATATCAGGATTGTGCAGCTGTATTCGTTATCTGCGCACGCCCCGCTCTGCGCACGCATTGCCCATCAAACGTGGATTAGACTGTCAATCACGGCCAGTGTGTATTCCGCGCTACGCCTTTTCGGAAATGCCAGTAAGATCAGAGTCATTTCTTGGCTAATTGCGTCTTGTTCGCCCCTAATGCTGTTTCGTTTAATGGTTTTGTTACACAGTGTGACAAGACGCAGTTTCCTCAGAAATGACAGAAATAGTGCAAGAGTTAGTGACACGTTCCACCTTGTGCTTCTCCCACAAGCCATCTATTTAATCTGTCAGCCTTTTATTCACATTATATTACCATTAGCGAACCATTTAATGGCAAAGGTTTTAACAATAACGCGATCCTGCTTTTCAAACTCGGCGAGTTGTTATTAGAGTGTAAACTCCAGACAAATCCAAGTTAAACCGTAGACGACGTTTTATTGAAATTCAAGCAAGCAATTGGGAATTGTGACAGAATCATTGCTTTATGCTCCACATCTCACACGACACGCTGGGCACTTTCAGCACAGTGTCGACCTATAAGCAGTAAAGCGAGTCCATGTTGTAATTATGTATTTCATATCAGTAGACTACTAAGCATTTTCTCACACGGGATTATACCCGTATTATGTGTCATGTTACAACGAAATAGAAACCCAAAGACGTTCTTTTAAACAGCTATATGCAGAATTCAGCAGTGTCCGTAAATGAAAAGAGACTATGAACAACGTTATGCACACAGCCCTTTCACTTCTGAAAACAGCAAAGACACCTTATCCATTTTAATTCTGTGGAAATAGCATGATATCGTCAGAGGTTGAAACTGTACAATGCATTAAGCAGTTTATAAATATGGTGCTAATCTTTATTGTATTTTTCATTTGAACTTACTCTTGTAGGCCAGTTCTGTGTTGGGGAGAACATGTATTACTGCACTGTAAAGCACATTTAGACTGTCAGCAGGTGCAGGTGGTCTTACAGTGATTTATTATGTATTACTCTAAACCTCAGGTGTCATTTTAATGGTGCAGTGTAATTTTTAGGGTTGAAAATAGGAATACTTCTGCCAAGAGAGAGAGATTTTAGGTCATGCGTCTGTAAAAGAGATTTCAGGTCATGCGTCTGTATCACTGTTAATGATCATGTGTCATCTTGTACAAACACAAGAGTTGCGGGTCACAATCAGAGCTGCACTGCAGCAGTTGACGCACATGGAAGCTTCTCACAAGCGCACTTGTTTGAGTCCAGTCTGCGTTGTGAACAGAAACCATACACATTTCTTATTTCACTTTTCAAAGACCCAAAAATAAAACAAAGCTTCAATTAGATACTGTTTTAAAATAAGCAATCATGTTTTTCTATATTTTTTGTAGGATTATTATGGGTGAAGACCCTTTTTGCATCTGTTAGTGCTCTTTGGCTCTTAAGTCTGTGGCAGCCCATAGAACAGTACATAGAAAGGTTAGGAAATTTGGCACGTGGATAGAGGACATTCTGAAATGTTACCATAGCAGAGTCTCCACCTCAAACCTTATAGCACCACCACCAGTTCAAAATTTCATTCATGTTTATGACCATAACTTTTGACGCAAGTCCTAAAAATTCTTTTTCCTCGCATTCCTTGGCCCATGATAATTCAAAAGCACTCTATTTCATTATGGAAATGTTTAATTTAGAATTTTTGGAAAAATCTTTTACCTGTTTCTGTTAGATGATGAGCTAATGCTGTCAGCATCGGATGACGATCTGATGACTGCCAGGTGTGTCAGAGTCCTGGCTTGTCAAGTCTGGAGATAGTGTTTTGCCAGGATCCTGACACAGTCGGTGTTCTATGTCAGAGCGTGGGGCTAGATTCCTACTCATCCTGTCTGTTCTTGGTTTCTGTTCCGAGAGTCAGAGTCTAGACCCGCACTCTGGATGTCCATTATATGTGGAGGCACATGGCTTCGTTTTGTTTACATCTGCCATGTGTTCTCCTGTCCCATGTCATGACCCCGCCCCCTTGTTTCCTCGTTTGTTTTGATTTCACACACCTGTTTGTCATTGCTTTGTATTTAATGCCCTTGTGTCTGCTGTCCTGTGCTGGTCTGTTCTACCCATGCTCGTTCTCCATGCCTTACCTGTGTTAGTTATACCGAGTCCTTCCGTGTTTTTCTCTAATCTCGTTCTTTGTTGTTTGATCGTGTTTCTCGTGTCTGGTCCATGTTCCGCGTCAGGTTTGTTATCGTTTGTGTCTGTCTCCGTTTTTGTATATTTAAAGGTTTAATCTGTCTTTTATTTGGATTGTAGTTTCTTGTTTGAGTTCAATTGGTGTTTAATTTATTATCGTTTATTTATATTACGAATTGATTTTCTATTTGCGTTTGTTGCCGTTCGCCCCCTTGTGGGAGTTTTGAGTTCCGTTTATTTAAATAAAAGCTTTTTGTGTTAATCACTGTCTGCTATTGGGTTCTTCCCCCGCCCTACCTTGACAAGGTGGGTGCTGGAGCAAATTAGCCACCTCTTTCAGCTGCATTTGAGGAGCTGATTGAGTTGATTTCTTGTGCTGTAATTTATGTTTGAGATACGTCTTTGCACATTATGGTAGTTTTGCAAGCATACTAGGCCGATTAGAACCAGATGTGGTTCAGGAGGTCCCCCGAGTCACAGATCTTGCCCTCTGTACCACCAAGCAGACAGCCCATGCCATCAGTTATTTTATGGCTGCTTTTGTGGCAATGAGAGGAACCTGTGGCTCAACTTATTGGGTATTAAAGATAAGGATAAGTCCTTCCTTGGATGCTCCGATTGCTCCTCAAGGTCTGTTCAGTGACATTATTAGCTCAGTCATCGACAGATATCGTTAGGCTAAGAAGCGGTTGAAGGTGTTCAAAGAGCTCCTCTACCATCAAGGACAGGCATTTGTGGTGTCAGGTGGTCCATTCACCTCTTCATTTTTTAGAAGAGGTTTCTGCTTATATGCATCAACAGAAGGCAAGAAAGTTTGAACTCCCCCGCAAAGAGCTAGGGAAGCCAGGCAGCACATGCAGACCTTTACAGCCCCCCCAAAAATTGATCTGTGCTTTCTTCAAGAGCTGCAAGGAAGAAGAACACATGACGCCATAAGCACAATACTACAAGTGAAAAGAACAAAGGAGGGTGTGTATAAATGTCAACATCTTGTGCCAGATCCCCCTTGAAGCACCAGAGGGTGCTTCTGCTTTCCCTGTCACCTCAGGTGTTTCCCTGCACCCGGCAGTTCATATGTCTTATCTTCTTTCTTTCCTGTCCAACCATCTCCTTCCACTTCTCAGATTCAGGATACCGGGCAGGTAGAGAGGATGATACCTCTCTTGGAATATCTGTCAGTATGAAAACTTTTGCATCCTATTTTAGATCTATGTAATTTGAAGGAATTTGAGGAGTTGCTGCTGTGAGCAGTGTTCGGCTAGGCCAGCATCTAACATTCCTCCAGATTCAGAACTGTTAGGCCTTATTGCAGCAGCAGCAAACATTGAGGTTAGGTGCCTTGTTCAAGGTCACCTCAGTTGTTACCTGCCAGCATATAGGTATTCTGGTTACAAGTCCATCTCTCTAACCAGTAGGCCACCTCTCTAACCAGTAGGCCACAGCTGCCATCTTGGCTGTATTTCTTCTTTTATTCTTGTGTCCATGGCACCACATAAAACCGTATGTTAAAAATAAAATTTGGCACGCAAATAGAGGACTCTCTGAAATGTTGCCATAGGAAATTTGGAATCTCTACCCCAAACCCTGTATGTCTGCATCTGGGAAGGAACCCAGATGCAGACAGCAATACTTAAACAAACTTTATTAATAGCAAACTAAACAACAAACCAACTCAGAAAAACCAATAGAACAAACAAGCCACAAGACGGCGACCAAGAACTAAACAGAACCAGATTATCTAAGTAAATAAGGAAATAAAAATGCACAAAATCAAGACTAAAGTAAATAATGATCAAGGGGAATAATGAACGATAAACGACAACAATAAGATACAAAGAATACAACCAGTAGAGAAAAATAAAGAATGACTGATTAAATAAATAAATAAACAGACAACCAAGTCCGAGACTAAGGTTCAGACAATTAACCAGACAGGGGAACACTGAGAACAAGGAACACAGACAGAAACAAGAACTATACGAATAACACGGTCACGACTGGGACTAGACTCTTTAAACAGAGAACGAATGACGGATAACAACAAGCCGAATAGCGAGGACCAACAGACTAAGAGGACAAAACTCCGTAGTGATAACACTCTATGGAACAATGCTCAATAGAACGACACGCAATTGCACAACACTCATTTGTACAACACAAACCGGCACAAGACAGCAAACACGAGGGCAATAAATACACATGGGAAACAATGACGAACAGGTGTGAGACGTTAACTGAAATGAGCAAACGAGGAAACAAGACGGCGGGGTGATGACGTAAGACTGGAGAGCACATGGCAGATGTAAATGCAAATTAGCCATGTGCTTCCACGCATAACGCACAACCAAAGCGCGCGTATAGACTTCGACTCTAATCGGAACTGAACTAGGACGAGGTGAGTCGGAGTCTAAACCCTGCGCTCTGACACGTAACATAGACTGTATCAGGATCCTGGCGAAATGCGATCTCTAAGACTAGACAGAAAGCCAGGAACCTGACACTGTAGGACCATCCAACAGTTTAAAGTTTCACTCATAACCTTGGACTCGTAACTCATAGGGACTCCTGAAGCTTAGTTGCTAGAGCATTGTGTTAGCAGTGCAAAAAGGCATGGGTTTGATTCCCATGGAGCACATGTACTGGTCAAATGTATAACTTGAATGTAGTGCAGATAAAAGCCTCTAAAAAACTCTTTAGATAAAAGCCTCTGCCAAATGCATAAATATAAACCCACTTTCGCAGCATTTGTCTGATCTGCAGGAACTGATCCAGAGATACAAAAAAATTATTTTTTGCTTACAACCTTTTGGTTGGAAAATTTTGGTCAAAAGTCATGAAAGTGGTCTCTTTAGATTCCTTAAGGCATGCTTAGTCAAATGATATTGAATGGTTCCATGTTCCATTTTAGGCTTCACCATTTTGAATTTTACAGTGAATTGCAATATTCCTGGAACACAGTAATGAATTGTTACAAAACTTGGTATGATTTTTTTGAGACCAAGTTCAGAGAGCACATACAAAGTTTAGGGTCGGTGCACCCTAGTGGTTAAAAGATATAACAAATTCAACTAAAATGCCATAATGTCCTGTAACTACCTCCTTTACATTTCTATGGCTCATGCAGAGTCCAGCAATACCAAAATTATCATAGTCAATGCAACTTCCTGTCAGCCATTTTGAATTGTTTACAATGTACTTTTTCGAACCCCTCCTATAGCTTTTGCCAGATTTGCATGAAGCTTGATGTGTAGCATTTAGTGACAGTCACGACTAAAAGTTTTGGAATTTATATTAATTGCTTGAATTGTTGTCATATTCTCTGTCAACAAATTCAATGGTGAGCATATAACATAGATATCTGACTGCCTCCAAAAATTCACCAAACATTTTGGTGACAGTACCACATATGGGTCAAAAGTTATTTTATGTAGTTTTAATAGATTTTACTTTTGTTTTCTTTAACTGCTTTTATAAATCTATGTATCAGAGATGTTCACAAGTATTTCCGTTTGTTTCTTTGATGGGCTTGACTACATAAATGCTGATTGCATCTATATTTATTATTAATATTTTTATCCGTTAGTGTTATTCCTCTTCTCTTAAGTCTATGGCAGCCTGTAGAATGCTATGGTACAAAGTTATTAAATTTGGCACACAGACAGAGGACAGTCTGAAATACTCAATTTGGAGAGTCCCTTAAGCGCCACCAACAGTCCAATGTTTCACTCATGTTTGTGCTCATAACTTTTGAATTGTAAGTACTAGAAACAAAATGCTTTTTTAAATTTGTCCTTTGAAAACCACATTTCCAGTAATTGTAAAACTGCAGTTTCATCTTAAACATATATAAATACTATGACACAAGTCAGACACTGAGAAATTAATTCATGCATTTATGACATCAAGGCTTGATTACTGCAATGCCCTACTTGGTGGCTGCCCTGCAGGATTATTGATAAAATTCCAACTGGTTTAGAATGCAGCAGCAATTCTCACAAGAACAAACAAATATGACCGTATAAGCACAGTTTTTCAACACTGCACTGACTGCCTATCAAGCATTGTATAACCTTCAAAATTTTGCTGATTACCTACAAGGCCCTGAATAGTTTAGCTCCTTAATACCTAAGCGAGCGGCATTCTTTTTACAGTCCTTTGCGTTCACTGCGATCTTAATCAATCAATTGTTGAGTTTTCCCTGAAAACTCTGGCCAATTGATAATACCCAGAATTTCAAAATCAAGCACTGGTGGTAGATCGTTTTCGTATTTGGTACCTGGTTTCTCCCAAGGTTTTACCTCCATCCATACACCATAGGAGTTTTGGTTCCTTGCCACTGTCGCCCTATTGGCTTGCTTACTGGGAGACTGCTGACATCTAACTTAGCTTAGGGTTTTGTAAATTGTTAATACTGCTTCTAGCGAAATGGTATAGCGAAATTATAGTCCAAACACAATGCACACAATGCCTAAAAGCATCTGAGTTTGTAACTTCAATGCTTTGGTGTATGAACATGAAACTTTATGTGTCATTGTAATCACATCCTTACTGCCTCCTCGAAATTTGGTGACATCACTATTGGCCAAAAATTATAAACCATTTTGTGCTGTTGTAAGTGGTTTCAGTTGTTATTTTATGTCTAAATTCTGTGTATTATGTATTATGTAAAAAAAGATGGTGCATATATCATACATGCATGCATCTGTATGAAACTTGGTACATGAATCGGTGTTGTCGACCCGAGCAACTTTCGCATGGACACTTATGAGGACGTCTGCCATTTTTGATTTTCTAAAAAGTGCATGCTGTGAACGTTTAAACACTCCTCCTAGGGATTTCAAGTCATTTTCACCAATCTTGGTGGGCATCATGCCAAGACATTGAATATTCACAATTGTGAAGGGATTTTAGATGTCTTGAACAGTGTTTCCATGGCAAGGCGGCAAATTTATGTTTGTTTTGGTAGGCTGATGACAGTGATATGGCAATTGTGAGTCACAGTCATAGTGCTACAAATTAGCAACAGGAAGTGCCTCACTTAAAACAAACATTAAAATAGTCAACTTACATTTAGCCAAGTCACTTCAGACTTGGTCAGAATAATATAGAGATTTGTCTGATATAAAGTTCTAAATAGATTTGTGATATCTTAAGTATTATTGCCATTGTAACACATCAAACTTTAAAACCACTTTCAGGTGTATTTGAGGCACCTAACATGCTTGAAAAGGCATGGTCTGCCGTTAGACGCGTACAAATGCATAGACATGGTTTGTGGTAGGGGGCTCTGTAGCACCATCCTTTGACTAAAGTGATGGGGTTAGTTTTGTTAGTCTTACTTAATCTTGGTGTGGCAATTGACACAATAGACCATGTCATGCTGTTAGATTGACTACAAAAATACGTTGGCATTCAAGGTCAGGCTGCCCCTCAGAAATATTATTAGTCATGGGATAAATTTCGCACTGTAAAAACACAGAACAAATGTCAGACATGTTAATTTTTGCATTATTTGTATTATTGCAAATAATGTGTAAGATGTATAAGACTAATTAGGTATACTAGGTTTATAGTATGTTAATGAATAAAGGGTTAACTGAACCGATAAAACCAACATTTTTAAGCAAGATATGCATTCTAGCTTACACAGAGATGGCATATAAAAGATAACATCTTATGGGACGGGTAAAAGGGATTTGCAATAGTACCATGAACCACTACACCACATGCAAAGTAGAATACATACATACATAAAATATATACAATAAAAATATTAAAAGTTTACAATTTACAAAACCCTAAGCTAAATTAGACATCAGCATTCTTCCAGCAAGCAAGCCAACAGGGCGACAGTGGCAAGGAACCAAAACTCCAATGATGTATAGATGAAAAAAAAACCTTGGGAGAAGCCAGGCTTGATCGGGTGGGCCAGTTCTCCTTTGGCATGTTAAAGCTGAAATTTGTAACTGTCTTGGATACAAACAGAGTTGATTATAATAATTTATAGTTATTTATGGATGAAAACCTGATGGTTCAGTTTCATCACCAATTATATTTGATAATATGTCGGGCACTGAGAAATTGTGCCAACAGAAACGGTACGGCATAATGTTACCAATTGCAGCCATTACGTCAGTGGGGGCAGGTGTGGCGTACTGATTAGTGAGTTGGGCTAGTAATCCGAAGGTTGCTGGTTCGAATGCAGCACTGGGGGGTTGCAACTAAAGTGCCCTTGAGCAAGGCACCTAACCCCCAATTGTTCCCCGGGCGCAGTAACGTGCTGCCCACTGCTATGGGTGTGGGTGTGTTCACGACTTGCAGAAATGGGTAACCGGTGATGCAGAGGTCACATTTCAGGTATGGGTTACCATATTCTGACGAATAGGTCACTTTCACTTCACTTTCACACTGCTGTGACTAAGCAGGGTACAAAATATAGAAACTAATTAGGCTAAAAGTAGGCATGTATATAACGTTAGGTTTACTAAGGAAGTCTATCAACTTCCTGATGATCTATCTCAGGGGTTTTCCAACCATCTGGTTTCAGAATTTGGATCCAGCTGACTACAGGACCTTGGGGAATGAAAGACAGACAGATTTTGTGTGGAGCCAGTACTTGTTCTTGTGGGAAGTGTCCCCGGTTCCATTTTTACTTTAATGCAGCCTATTAATCCTTTAAGGGATTTGAGTAATAAGTCCATATGACCATGTGTGGGCTAGATTAAAGAGGTGGGTCTTTAATCTAGATTTAAACTGACATAATGTATCTACCTCCCGGACAACACTAGGAAAAGAATATTCCAAGGTTTGGGTGCCAAATATGAGAAGGATCTACCACCAGCACTTGTTTTTGAAATTCTGGGTACTAACAGTTGGCCAGAATTTTCAGATCGCAGTGAAAGCAAAGGACTATAATAGGAGAGGAGCTTGCTTAAGTATTAAGGAGTTACACCATTCAGGACCTTGTAGGTAATCAGGAGGATTTTAAAATGTATACAATGCTTGATAGGCAGCCAGTGTAGTGTTGACGTAATAGTGTCAAAGGCTGCACTAAGGTCGAGTAATACTAGAAGAGAGATGCAGCCACGATTGGCTGACAAAAGCAGATAATTTATCACTCTGATGAAAGCAGTCTCTGTACTATGATATGGCCTGAATCCTGACAGAAAATTCTGTGAAGACACCACCTTTTTCAGTATTTTTGAGATAAAAGGTAAATTTGAGATGTGTCTGCAGTTTATTAGTTCCCTGGGATCAAGTTGTGCTTTTTTAATAAGGGGTCTAATAACAGCCAGTTTGTAAGGTTTAGGGACATTGACATCACAATGATGGCAACCACGGTGCTTGGCTCTCCAGTGTTTGTACTGTTTTTGTTAGATTTTCCTGTTTTTTTGTTTTTCAAACACAATCAGTTTTACTAGAGATGAACTGCTGAATATTTGGCAGAACACACCTCAAAATCACCTACCGGTTTTCGATTATTCAGATGTTTTGCTAAATGTTGTAGTTGGCGGAGCGGCAGCACTGATCAAATGCTTCAGGATGCACAGACGGGGAAAGTGAGCCAGCACGCTCGTAAAGCTTCGACAGCGCGAATTTTGAACGCTGCTGCCTAGCATACATCTGGTGAATCTTCGCTCTCTACCCAACAAAATGGACGAACTCCTCCTGCTCTCCCGGAAAAATAAGGATTTTTAAAACTGTGGGAATTTTTTTAAAAATGCCGCTCTGTGTTTCACGGAAACCTGGCTGAATGACAACATATCGGACAGCGCGCTTCATCTGCTGGGCTATCAGCTGTTCAGAGCGGATCGCGATGCAGAATTAACAGGGAATTCGCGTGGCGCCGGGATGTGCCTTTACATCAATGAGAGGTGGTGTACAGATGTAACAGTGTTAAAGAAGATGTGCTGTCTCGATCTAGAAGCGCTTTTTATTAACTGTAAGCCGTTCTATCAGCAGCGATCTATCAGTTCTGCTTGTTTATTCTCATAAGTGTATACATTCCACCACAAGTGCATGTAAGCCTGGCTTTACATAAACTCTTTGATCAGATCACAGAGACAGAACGACAACACCCGGACTCAGTTATTATCATTCTTGGGGACTTTAATAAAGCTCTCATGTGAACTGCCAGAAAACAGTCAGCATGTTACATGTCCCACCAGAGACAGTAATATACTGGATCACTGTTACACAGTAATTAAGGATGCATATCACTCTGTCCCACGGGCAGCTTTGGGACTTTCTGATCACTGCTTGGTTCATCTTATACCAACCTACAGGCAAAAAAAAAAAATCTGCTAAACCTGTAGTGAAGACTATAAAGAGATGGATGAGCTCATAGAGACTGTAACATCCTATATCAGTTTTTGTGAGGATAAATGCATTCCTACCAGGACTTATTTAACATTCAACAATGATAAGCCATGGTTTACAGCAAAACTCAGACATCTTCGTCAGGCCAAAGAGGATGCCTACAGGGAAGGAGATAGAGTCTTGTACAATCAGGTCAGGAACATACTGAATAAGGAGATTAGAGCGGCTAAAAGGATCTATGCAAAAAGGTTAGAAGATCAGTTCACTTCAAACGACCCAGCCTCAGTGTGGAAAGGTCTGAAAGCTATCACAAACTACAAGACACCATCCCCCAGCACTGAGGTGAATCAACAACTTGCTGAGGACCTGAATGAGTTTTGTTGTAGATTCGAAACCCCCCACACTCGTTCTGACCATCTCCCTACACAACTATTAACACCTCCAGCAAACCCCTTCTCCCCCCGTCCTGCACTTTAAATTAGCGAAGAAGATGTGCGCCATGTCTTCAGAAAGGACCAAAGAAGAAAAGCAGCAGGCCCAAATGGTGTGACACCAGCCTGTCTGAAAACCTGTGCTGACGAGCTGGCCCCTATCTTTTCACAAATCTTTAATAGATCTCTGGAGTTGTGTGAAGTCCCTTCCTGCTTCAAACGCTCCACCATCATCCCCGTCCCAAAGAACCCCAAGATAACAGGACTTAACCACTACAGACCTGTGGCACTAACGTCTGTCATTATGAAGTCATTTGAAAAACTGGTTTTGGCTTATCTGAAGGACATCACTGGACCTTTACTGGACCCCCTACAATTTGCTTACAGAGCAAACAGTATTATGCAGTAAACATGGCACTGCACTTCATCCTGCAGCATCTAGATAAACCAGTGAGGATCCTTTTTGTGGACTTCAGTTTGGCCTTCAACACCATCATCCCAACATTCCTCCAGACCAAACTAAACCAGCTTTTTGTCCCTAGCTCTATCTGTCAGTGGATCACCAGCTTTCTGACAGATAGGCAACAGCTAGTAAGAATGGGGGCATTAATGTCAAGGAGCTGCATCACCAACACTGGTGCTCCTCAGGGATGTGTTCTGGGTGCCCCAGGGCTCAGTTCTTGGACCACTCCTCTTCTCCATCTACATGGCGTCTCTAGGATCTGTCATTCAAAAACATGGCTTTTCCTATCAC
>JAZGTI010003498.1:0-22487 GCA_036877585.1 Botia kubotai | reverse complement strand
TACGGAGCTCACAGCAGGCTGCCCCATAATATCTAATGGGTCATCAAAGGGAATTGTTGGTGGAGAGCGACCATTTACTCAAATAGTTATGGAAAACCCCATGAGGTGTCACATGACTCATTACCGCCAAGCTCTTTGCTTAGTTATCAGACTCATATGGCTATTAGAAAGGCAGGTTAAAACAGACAGGCATTTGGCACTCTTCTTATTCTATTAAAAAGCTCAAGCTAATGCTGATTGTAATGAACTGGTGTAATGCACATGATCATAACCATAAAATATACTGCCAGCGTAGCTATAAATACAAAGACCTTATTATCTGCAAGTAAATTGCTGCCTTTATATTCTTTGCAATTATGATTTATGACTGCCAAGCGAAATCATGGCGATGTAGATTACAACATAAATACGGGTGGAGAAAAAAATCATGTTCCAATAGAAAAATCCGGAATTGGCTTGGTGGTTTCCAATTGACCTGCCTGTTTATCTGAGGGAATAACAAGCCATGACTGGTGCTTAGTGAGAGTCCCGAGTGTTCGTTCTAAATACAAATCACAGGCAGAAATACTCTTGTAGTTCAGGCCTGTTTTATTAGCACAGAAGTAAGAGCTCTTGCTAGATTAACCAGGTGAGGGTTCCAAAATAAGGCATTACGAGCGAGTGTTTCACACAAGCCTCCACGATCAGCCGTTTTGCCTCACTGAAAATCACATGCAAGACCCTAAACAGCGATGCATAACCAGTAGATTTAAAGCTAATAAACTCATTTCATAATAATATGTGTGACTATGCTGGCAATCAATCACGATGGGGAGTTTATGTTGTCCTGCTGTTCAATTGAGCCATTGACCTCAATCAGTCTATGGTGGCAAATATATGGAATTACAGTGGGGAGTTGATTAATTTTATATGATCTCTGTTGCAAAGAAGGGAAATATATTCTGGCTACGCATGAGGTCTAACTTCACCGTAGTGAATTGCTCTGCCAAATTCAGCGTGGGTGTGCTGTCTGGAGACCGGAGAGGGTAGGCTCTCAGTCATAATCCAGAAGGCAATTTTCATGTGTTGATTTTCAGTATGTGGAACAAACCCTATTTTGTCCACAAATAGGCAAAATGCAGGTGACCGCCGCCCACTCAAAAAACAGCATAGAGTTTATTCTGTGATGTCAGATTAGATGGACTTCTAACCGGGTCTATTTATCTTACACAAAAATGGATTGATATGGTAATACAGGTATATTTATTTTAGATAAATAGCTAGATAGATAGATAGACAAACAGATAGACAGACAGACAGTTAGACATATGTATACATCCACTACAATGACTGGTTTGTTGTAGACACATAAAACACAGCACAAGTAAAAATGAATGCCTGTACATTGAACATCACCCCCCCCCACACACACACACACATACACCCGCCTCACATTCACACCTGCCTTACAAGCTCACTGCCTGTGGCCTGAGTGCTCAGACAGGCTGCAGAGATGAATGGAACATCCACCATTTGGTCCTCATTACATTTGGCCACAGAAAATGGATTTTGATTTTTGTCACAGCTGCTAACCTCCTTGGGCCCCCTTCAGGAAGACTTGAGGAAACCTGGTTCATGACAGACACAGATCAGACGTATGAATACAATCTAAATAATACATTAATATATCTAACATTTGACAACAAAACTGAGTCTTTAGGAAAATTTAGTTTAGTTTTTCATACATATTTAGTTAAATGTACATGTAAAAGCTGTTTAATTAAACAAATGTCATATTCTTCGCTCATTTTTCTTCACACACACGCGCGCACACACACACACACACACACACACACAACAACAGTGCACTGCTTACATGCTACTCACATCGATTCGACTCCCGGGGGCCCAAACCAATTTCTCTTGTTTTCAGCCCGTCTCCTGCCTGAACCTGCAACAGCCATCAGACCCATTAATCCTTCCACCCAAGATGACTATGACTGATTTGGCCGCCAAACAATCAATTTGTATCTCTCTCACTCCTTCACTCATGCCTTCTCTTCTGTGGATGTAAAGAATATCATGAAAAAGTGTCAACGGTAACAGTTTCACAACAGTGAGGTAATAGAGTAATAAGACAATCAGAGTTTGACCTTGGAAGACAACTAATTCATCTGCCCATCTGTCTTAATTATTTCACTCTTCAAACCAGAGTGAAAGAGAAACTACGCAAGTCATTCAAACCTCTGAGGCAGACACGACTCCTCACCCATGTTGATTTTGCTTTCTATTGTTTTGCGTTTTTACAGAGACGCATTTGATGGACACTAGGTGCATCTAAGCATAGCACAAAAAAACTCTGAAACACAAAGTTAACACACGTCTCATCAAACAATTAATAATGAATGCAACAGAAATCCATTTTGAATACTCCATTTTGAGAACCCATGTTAGAAACATGTCTCTTGCTCAGTCTCCCCAGCTAGCAATTTTAGGTTTTAAGAAAGTTTCCCTAATTTCCATTAGGTAACAAAAATGTTAAAAAAATGTTATTTTGAAAGTTCTAGGAATGTTCAAAACATCCAGTTTTTTGAACATCGTATTAACATTCTTGCTTGGTTAATGGTTATAAAACTGTTATTCAAACTTTTCTTTAATTCTGAGCTGTTCCAGTAACAACTTAAGAAAATGTTTTTGATTTATATAATATATTATTAAAAACCTTCCTACTAACGTTACTAAAAGAACATTTTTGATAACTAAGATAACTTTTAGAGAACGTTTTAAGAACGTTCCCTGTTAGCTGGGTTTACCTTCTTATAATACCTGCTTTAAACCGACAACATCAATTCACACTGGATTTGATTTGTTCTGTGTATTTGAGTTAGAGCCTCCATTGCAGATTACCATGCTCATCTAGTGAAGAGGAACATGAGGCCAGAACCCCCCCCCCTCTGAATGGTGAGGAGCAGAAGGTAGGGTCGGCCATGTCTGGGAAAAGCTGCAGAGGAACATTTGTCAGGAGACAGTGACAAAAAGAGGGTGGAGGGTGGGGAGGCAGAGCTCCACACTATTCAGAGACAATTTGTAAGCGCGGCTGTTGAAGTCAGGCCAAAGACTGGCGAACAGCTGGAGCCCCTCCATGATTGATAAACGTGGGCCCCAAGAACTTCATTTCGATGTGAATGAAGACAAAAGCGGGACAATGTTCAGCGAGTGTGTAATGTTAGCGTCATTAAGTGTCAGCTCTGGACATGCCCTGGCTCTCAGATGTGCGACTGAGAGATGCCATGAGGGAGGTCAAGACCCGTGCTAATTACCATTTCTGAATAAAACCCTCTTTTGTAGCTCAGCAACTATTGATTTCCCTCTGTGGATCATTATAGTATTTGTTATGCATTATAGATTATAATATGCACGCATGTAGAGATTACATTACAGAACATTTTCATATTATTAAGTTTATACAAATGTATCAATTTAGCAGCATATTTATATTCACATAAAAATATTCTGAAATTATTAAATGTTGTTAATAATATTTTATTTCTACATGGCACATAAGGTTAGGTTTTTTTTTCTAATAGTGCCTGTGGTCAGGATTTGCGAGATTTGCTTACGGTTGTTAAACGTTTCATTTTGTGGCTTTCATAATTTTAACAATTAATAGATTTGTTGAATAAATATGTTAACAGCTGCAATGCATTACTTTAAAGGTTCATATTAATATTTACATTACAATCAACACACCATTAAGCAACTCCCTAGTGTATAATAATACTGTAATCCTGCATTTTGTTCCATACAGCAGTGACTCCCAAACTGGGGTCTGCAAGCTTACGATAGTCATACACAAACTTTTAATAAGTTCAATGTAAAATGTCATGGTAAAATAAGATCTAATTAATTTAGCCAAACAGCGTTTCTTCAGAGGTTAGGCATTAGCATGAATCACATGTTCAGCATTTACATAAATTGACGACTTCTAGAGCAAATGAGTCTTAGTGTAAGCAGGAAAATCCAAGCAATGCCATTCACATGACCAAAACAGTGTAACTTTGGCAGTGTGAGGACGCTGTGTTAGTACATCAATCCCACAATCCACCTCAAGACACCTCAATGCTTAAAATGCAGAGTGGCAATATACAACTATTGAAATGTCTATGACAATAATAAAAAGTGCTGTAAAGACATTACTGCCTAGTACATGCCTGTGATATGCAGTAATATGTGCGGAAAACAACCTACAACTCAAACTTAAAGACCGCAAAGTGATGAGTCACCTTACCCACACCCTTCTTATTAGAAAGCAAGTGTTATTATTTAATATTTTCATATTTTCATTACTCTACAGTTTTGTGAAATAATCTGTTTGATATAAGAGTGTTATTTTGTTAAATGTGATCAATTGATTTATAATTAAATTATTATATTACTTAATATATTATATTACTGTATAGCATTGTACAATATGCACAGTATTAATATAGTATTTATAGTGTTTGCATGTTAGTCTATGTGTGAGTTCAAGGAGAGGGGGTACACAGAAGGATGTTTATTTTTTGGAGGTGTACGCCACTGTTAAAGTTTCAGAAACATGGACATATAGGATTGCTTCTTACAGCCGTATGTGTAACAGAATCAAATAGAGCCAATTTTTTCACCTTGAGCTTGTGTTCCACTCCATGTGGTTTTTAAAATGTATGTCATGACCATCATAATCACCATCAGTGTTTGCCTCTTCATTTAGCTACTATACTTTTGTCTGAAAGACACACTGATTGAAACAGAGTTGTCCGATTTTAACCATGCAGTTTATTGTTTTCCGTGTCAAAGCGTTTTACTTATTTTATGACCCAAGCAAAATTACAATTATTTATTTTTCTTACTGGGTGTTTTACAGTTACCACAATGACAAAAACACTTTTTCAATCATCCGTTTTTTATTTTTTATTCAATTCAGTTTTGAAAGAAAAAGTCACGTTATACAAAGCAGTACACATTCCAATATGTTACATTCTTTGCAGGCACAGTCCAAGCACAAAGATGTTTTGCACGTGTTTGCACTTTTTATAAGTTTAGTTGAATAAAAATACTTTCTTCAACAGTTTTAATGGCCTAAATATGGTGTGACAGATCTGAGATACGCTCAGCAATACATATTTGATTTATGACAAACTTCTTTGGCAGTAGTTTCCTTCGCCATTTTATTTGTGGGAAAAAACAAGTTCACATAAACCCGATGCAATATTTGGCAAACACACAGATGCTTTTTCTCATGGAGTCAGAAAGCAGAACAAAGCAGATACATCTATTCCTGACCTATTAAATGGCTCGGTACTCTTATGGACTTGCAAAGCAAATTGAAAGAAGTTTTTCTGTCACTGTATAAAATATATAGATGAATCTGAAGTTTATAAAAATTGTGTATTGTTCTGTTTTAATCCTAAAACTCAATTGCAGGCATCTTTATGGCGACAAAGTGGATTCCTGGGTCATCCATTCAGCTACTGGACCGAATTTCAGCTGCCATGGCTCACGATGAATGAGTGAATATTGATGAACATGGAAGATCTAGAGGGGCAATCTTTTTTCTCCTCTTTTGGCGGGGCGAGGGAGGAGAGAGGCATCTCTGCGGTCTCGGGGGAGGAGTGCACCTCTCTCCATATTCAGAATATTCTGGTTGAAGTTCAGAGAGAGATATCAATCTCACTTTGAAGCGCCAGGCCTTCATTTGTTTGTGAGAGATGTGAGGTGTTCTCCACATGACTGTGCCAATTCTTCAAAAGCCACTTACAGTAGAGACACTCACTGTAGCGTTTGCTTTTGTTGCCTGAGCTCAGATGACTCTCAAACCCAATACTGGAGCCCTGATTGAACCAGTGCACCCAATTCACCTGTGCGTTAAGGTGAATGCACAACTTTTGCTAAGACGGAGTGATGCGGACGACAAAGAAATTGCCGGTAAATAATAAAACGAAAAAGGGGTGGAATATGTGAATTATTATAATCAGGCGAAAAGCGAGAAGCTTAAAAATTAATTACATTTTTACAATTGATATCTTAAGAATTAATTTTCTCCTCCCTACACTCTTTTCAATGTGATTCTCTTGCCCCAAAAAAGAGAAAACACAAAATTAACAAATTAAATACAAGCTGATAGCATTATTTTTTATTTTAACACCGCTATAATACTGTTACCAAGATTCTGATACCATGACAACTCGATTTCCAACCCTAAACAATTACTTTTTTGGTGTTTTGATGTTATTATGTTAATTCAGTAACAAATAATATTTTGACTTATAAACCAGGTAATATAGCAGGAAATATAAGCAGGTAATATAAATCACACATTAAGCTTTAAAATGCGTTAAGCACAACAGAAAAAAAACAACTTCCTTATTTAATAGATTCACAGGACGGATGCTAATATACAAGCTATCATCAAAATAGCAAAATGATGTTAAAAGCCATTTTAGGAAGAATATGAGATGAACCCAATGATTAAACTATTATTCTGCGAGAGACTTCAAATATAAAACGGCATAAAATGTTGCATGTTAAACAGCCATTTCAAATAGCTGCAAACATATTCCACTCCTGTACATGTCCAACCCACTGTCATGTCTTCACAGATATAATGATTCCATGTGGCAAAAATAAATTACATAAATCTTCCATCTCTCACTCCAGCGGGCCTTTTCTCTCACTTGCTTCGCACTTTTCCACAGTAATACCACCCACCAGCATTTATAAATACATTCTCATGGCTGTCAATTTGCCTCTATTTTTTGTCACTTTAGAGAGGATTTCATCACCTGGAGGCTCCACTTACCACAGAGGTGCTGTTATTTTTCTTCTCTTTGTCATCAACACTTGTTTTCCGAGTGGAGATATGTGTGTGTGGATCTTGGTGGTTTTAGCAAAGCAATGGGCCATACAGGCCTCTCTGTGAGTCTGTTTATAAGGGGAGTCTTCATGGCCACTCAGTTGAGCCTGGTTTACCAACACTATTGATTGCAGGTGATGTTCTGGGCAGAGTCCATCTGACCTCATAGGGGACTTAAATACATCATTGTCCTGGAGAGGGACCTCGGGAGACCTCCTGACCACAGCAGAACACATACACACACAACCGCTGTGACATTATCTTCAAAATAAAGTCATCTTCTCAAAAAGAATGAGCAGATTTACATGATATTTATTTAAAATGTAAAGACAGATTTACATAGATAAACAACAAGTCTGTTTAGATGGGTAAAAAATGGGAAAACATTATGGGATCTTTCCATTTAGATATGCATTATCATAGCGCTGTTCAGCTCTTCTCTTCTGATTTCCTCGAATACTAATTAGATTTCTTAATATGCAATCATGTTAACATTCAGGCTAATTTGCATACCATGCATCTTTGTTTTCAAACACACCTTTGAGCAATTGATGGAAATCCAATGAGACATGGGCTTACCTGCCATGAAGCAACCACGTCTACCGCCGACTCAAGGCTGGGACGGGGGAAGTACGTTTGAAATTAATTACCATCAGGCCCCTTGTAACTGTTCACTTTTGTAAACAAACATTCTAATATGCAGTAATTAATTAAATCTGCCAGTCTTTCCCTCTCTTCTCATTGATCTTTCTTGGTTTTAGCTCCTACATCTACTCAAGGTGTTTTCTTTGCTTTTCTGGTCCAGGTGAGAGTATTATTTTACTAGAAGGTCTTCTTTCCCTTCAGGTGGCCCTGTGGTCCCTTAAACTCAAGTCACCAAATTCTTTCCAAACACCCTGCAGAATTAGAAGGCATCTTGCAGCAGATAAGTGGTAAGCTTCAGGAACTTCTTTTCAAGTGTAGAAATGGTCTTTATGGCTTTGGAGAATAGAGCCTGTTTGGCTGTGGCTGAGAGCTTTAGGGGCCTCCTCTGCTTTTGGCCCAATCACCAGGAGCCCTGGGCAGGCATGACTGCTTCTCATCATGAAGAATAATGTTTGGCCTGGCAGACCATTAGGGATGCTAATTTTTGTTGGCTTTGTGATGTCACTTCTG
Organism: Botia kubotai; assembly: GCA_036877585.1. Lineage (NCBI taxonomy): Eukaryota > Metazoa > Chordata > Actinopteri > Cypriniformes > Botiidae > Botia > Botia kubotai. The sequence continues at coordinate 14,461 of JAZGTI010003498.1, read as the reverse complement.
ATATTCTGGCAATCTGGCGGGGATTACCCGACGCGGATGTACAACCTGGTTTGCCAGGTTCTGTTCCTTGTTTCAGCCCCAGTCGAAGCTCTAACGCCACCTGCCTGCTAATGAGCGCTGGCGTTGGGGATGCCCATGTGGACCATGTGGCAGGAAAAACCATACCCCACCATCATCACCTAAAGCTTTATGTGAGCGATCGTGGCACACGGCGTGACAGATGTTGTGCAGTGTAGAGACTATTAGAGGGAGATCAAAGGCACAGATACAAACAAACCCCTGTATGATTCACCTCTGGCTCAGAATCATCCATTCAGAACAGAAATGATACATCTCCTCACTCTCAGAATGGCTGTGATGCTTGGAATGGATGCTATGGAATTTCTTCAGTGTATACAGAACATCCTAACAGAGTCTTTCATTCTTCCAAAGCGAATGAAATTAGGTAGAACATCTATTCATATTTGATTGGAGAGGATGTTATTTCGTTAGTTCGAAAATGAACAGCTATATAAGCATTTTCATGTACTCAATTTGAATAATATGAATTTTAGAACGCTCAAGATCTCATGCCTGCTTGTCTAAGAGTTGAGTTCCAATTAAGACATTCTGAGTAGCTGTGACCAGTGGAGAATGGTTATAATTTGTAATATAACACACCACTACTGTAATTTTGGAGCACAGCAATGCTTGTCAGGTGAGCTACTTTTGGAGAGTCCATGCAAATCCGAAAAAAGTCAAAAAGTCAATTACACGAGCAGCTCAAGCGTGCACCATTGAAAGCTGCTGATGTTTTATTGAAGAGGTCCTTTAATTCAGCGTCGCTGGGGCTCTCGTGAAATCCAGTGCCGTGCACCTTCTCCAGGAACACTGGTGTCAGGTGACCTCCCAGGATCCAGAAAACAACTCTCAGGTGGTCTGTCATGCTCCAGTAGGCTGCCCATTTACCCCCATACACCCAAATGCATCAAAGGAACCTCTGAGCATATCAAACTGGGCTAGTCCTGGGTCAACTTCTAGTGAAAGCATAAGCCTATAAATAAACAATATCTAAAAGTAATTTGAGGTATGATGAGTTATTAATAGCATCAGGTACGTTTACATTTACGCATATGGCAGACACTTTGATCAAGGTATTTAACCAGTATGTTTGTTCCCTGGGATTCAAACTAACAATCTTTTGTGCCGCTAACTCGCAATGCTCTACCAATTGAGCTACAGGAACACAGGTACTGTCTCTTCTTTTCCATTGGGCAGTGCTAACTAATTAAGGCACAGCAAGACTAACAAAACACCAATTAATTACAATTACAAAAAGATCAGGTGTAGCTGGTCCCTTTAATCACAGTGGGATAGATGGAAAGCTAAGATCTGTGATAAATATGTCCACATTAGGAGGTGTGACTGTTGCAAATACACCGGTCAACCAAACACAGCACATTCGATTGCGTTACATACTATAGGCGGATTTATAGCCGAAAGTATTTAAAGCATGGCATTTCACAAACATTATCTGAAAGATTATCTCTGCACTCGTACCCAGCTATATGCCAAGCTGTTACAGAGGGCAACATGCTGTCGCCGCAAATCAATCTGAAAACAGAAGCATCTGCATCTGGAAATGAAGGCTAATGGAGGCATTGCCTTGGGTGTGTGATGGAGACAGCTTATTTTTTCCATGTGATTATCCCAACAGTGCTGCTTATATACAAATGTAAATGGGCTGCTTAGAAGCTCCCCCTCCCTCCACGTTTCTCTCTCCTTCTCTCGCTCTCTTCCATCTGCTAGACAATAGTTTTTAATCTTTAATCCATGAGCAACCACTGAACACCAGTGAATTGCAAATTACAGATGTTTTACTGTCTCAGCTATTTTTTTCTCCCGTTTTGCTTTCCAGCTTCCCACTGTCAGTCAGTGTCTCGCACATATCCTGCGCCATCATGGCACCATATGACACTGTCATCATTTGGTAATTAAACCCGTACTGGCTTTAAATATGAAAAGCTGGCAAGGGGAGATGAGTTGATGGGGTTCGCTGTTGTGGGGACCAGATTTTACAAAATCATCCAGATTTCTGCAATTTTTGTACTTTCCTTTATTATTTATTGTCTTTTAATACCGCATTTGGTGGCCTTCACCAGGTTACTAGTTCCTTAACCACCATTTTTTCAATAATCGTGTCTTATTTTTTATATTATTTCATTTTTTAATGATTAAATAATGCAAAAGTTATTATTTTTTTAATTGTGTTTATCCTGACTTTATTTTATAGCAATAACATTCACAAAGCTATAGGACTTTACAAACCGACATTCCACAAATAGTGTACCTTCTATTTGGCATGCAAAACATTAAATGTGCTCTTATTTTTAAGTCTGCTAAATTAATAAATGCAATAAATGTTTGTCAAAACAATCCCACGTAGAAGAAACATTTTGGTTACCCAAACAACTTTCAATGGTTCTATTTTACAGGTTCTGTTTTAATAGTGTATAGCACCTTTATCACTACAAAGAACATTTCAGGCAACAGTAATGTTCTGTGGATGTTAGTTTTTTATGGAACCATACAGCCTGACAAAGAACCTTTTAGCAACCTTTACTGTCAGTGCACAGTTTCCAGAACTTTCCTTAGGCATTATAGAGAAGTCAATGACACAATATTGTTCATCCTTTCCCAAAAAACTGCGAGGATGATAAATGATGAGTGCTGAACTCATAGGGTGTATGAACCCGCTGTGCCCTTCTTTACAGGGTAAGGGAGGGTGAAACTTATTTAAAGCTAAATCTGCCAGGAACTGGGACATATTCAAAAAGCCTCGCTGAAGGGAAGGTGTGGGTACTGCATGTCCGAGGGGGCTGGAGCGAACAGAAGAGCTGCCCCATTAATCCACCACAGTCTTTGCTTTGAGAAACTGTGTTTACTGTTGACCAGTGTAATGGACTATGCGATAAAACCATAATCAGCCACTCCCCGAGTTTTCAATCTGGAACCACATCGCCTTCAGTCTATGCGCCATCCAAATGGATGATAACAGGAGAGATCCTGCATCCATTACAGACACTCCAACAAGCTTTATTGCCAATCAAACACGGCCCTGTTCAGAACCCTCCTTTGGCTTCTCTTGTATGCTGAGCTTCACTCTTCTATCTGAATGCTGAGTGTGGGAGAGACGCATTTTCTCTATAATGGCTCACCATAGATCAAGGTCACTGTTTCTGCGATCATTACACCACTGAAGGTGACGGGCTGCATTTACAGGGAGATGATCAGAGGCCAGTGTGGGAGCCCAGCAGATCTGTATTTCTCAGAAGGATAGTAGATATGCACTCACACAGAAACACACACACACACACCCCCACGACTATTTACAGTGAATCAAAGCATCTCTAGCACAGGGGAAATTTAAGTCTCTCTTCTCCATCACACTCCAGGCAAAAGTTAACAAATGCTGATGAGGTGCTGCTGAAACAAATCAAGGTCTCTTATCTACAAAATATCATAAAAATGATGATCTTAGAAATATTCAAATTATGTAGAGGTTTTGCCTGGTGTGCATGTTACAAAAAAGGTGAAATAAAAACACTATTTAACAATTAATTTAACAAAAGTCCTGTGTGTATGTGTATGTGTATGTGTATGTGTGTGTGTGTGTGTGTGTGTTTGTGTGTGTAAGGGGGATATTAGAATCATGCCATGGGGTGTATTGAGGAGGTCGCTGCTTTCCATATTGCAGTCATGTTAGTGGAAGCTGTTTCCTGTCTGTTTAAAACAGTGGCAGCTGGCTTGAGAGCACCCCGGGCTGCCTCAGGGTCCGACACACACACACACACACACACACACATAAAGGGCAATTGAAAATTCATTATATAGAAATACTAATATACATTTATATAAACAATTAGCTTTTCACTTAATGACAAATATAAAATATGTACATTTTGCACATAATTGCACAAACAGGACTCAAAATCTAGTAATGACTTATTACTCAGATAAATATTTATCCGTTTTTGAGTCACTTTGTTTGATTTTTTAATTTACGTACAACATTTTAAAACTACTACTTCAACGAAACGAAAGAAAAAACTCCGTACAACGCCTTAAAATATAAATTGTAATAAACCTTGCTGAAATAAAAAAAAAAGAAAATAAGTATTTATACATGCGGGAATATTTTATTTTAAAACTGCGGGTTTTGTATATATTTATATCTATAGATCAGTTGGGCGTTACAACATTACTTCTCACACTTACAACGAATAATACGCGTATTCATCTGATTCGACATAAAACCCATAGCTGTGGTTTATTGCAAAACGCCAACTATGCGAGAACAGTCATGCGGCCACAAGGCTTCAGTACATTAAAGTAGCAAAATGATACGGAATTATGTTGTGAGCAATATGGCTCAAATGTTCAATACAGTCGCATGTATAGCCTCATCACAAATGCACATATAAGTAGAGCGGATGAATGAAACTTCAGCCAGAGTTTAACAGCGCGAACGATAAGGAAGAAAAAAAAGTCGAAAGGGATGATAAAATCTACTAACTGGAACATTAACAGACAAGTAACTTGCAAAAATGCCATATTACAATATCCAAAAGAACGACAGAGCGTGGTAAAGCCATAAAATTGTACATTAAATTATTATGGCCGCTACTTCGCCTAGTTAACAAACATTTTGTGCGAATCCACGTTTGTCAGAGTTTAGGGATCTACAACGTCAGAATTGTGGTTACTGAAGACAGAGAGAAGCAGAGAAATCGATTTTATTAAAACATTGGTGGACGCCTTGTTACACTTGCAATGCTCTACAGCAGACTAATTTAATTGGTCTGTATGTTAATTACTAGTGACAGAGACGTGCAACCGTTATAATAATTCTATGGGAAAAGGCTAGTGAGGGTGAAGCAGGACTATTCGTGGGTTAATACGAGCTAGTGTTACATAAACGTGTGTTAAAATGTTATATTTTTATAATATTACTCCTTTTTATATGTAATCCCTGGGCAAAAGTGTTATCTGTAAAGCTAGTTGCCAAAAATAGCTACTTCTTTTCAGACTTGTTTTGTTTGTTTGTTTAAACTGATTTATGGGGTTTTAAGTAGCTGGTCAATTCAGAATTTTAAATAAAAAATATTGTATTGTTAAAATACATTATGGTGCTTTTATGTATATTCCTAACTAATAAAATAATTACCAGGAATAACCGCTGATAATGCACGAACAGCAGTGCCTTTCAGCATGAAACTGGAAACGTTACACTGGTTTAAAATACAACCAACTTCTCAAACAAATGACTATAGGCTTGTTTCCGTGACGGGAGCACACCTTTGACTGCTCAACTGAAAACTTTGGCCTTTTTCTCTGTCGTCTGATGAGGCGGGTGGGGGTTACCGTGTTCCGTAAGCTGGCTATAGTATCTTAGGTCATTAAAAGTTAGAACCAATGTACTGATGTGGCTTATATATAAATTCTGTGCAATTGCTTGAAGAGATATAAATGTATGTCAGTGTATGTGAATTGCAGGTAAGGTAACGGTATGATCGAAGTCATTATTAAACAAGTAATAATTAAATAAAGGAAATATTTATGATCGAAATATAATCAGATTTTTTACGGTGAGTGTTGTCAAAAAGACAAACAAATGACAAATTAGTACAAGCCGTTCCCTAAAATTTGCATAAGAGAACTTCAGCTTTCACGAGTGTTTATATACCTTGAGTCACAGTTGGAAGCAGAAGTGATGTGGGGGGGGGATGTGTCGGTCTGTTTCTATGTGTGATCATTTGTAAAATGTCAAAAAATACATGCTCAAGGGCCTTAACCTTACGAACGTTACGAAATACCTTTTGCATAGAGTGAACTGAATGTCTACCCAACTGAAACCCAGTTTCATTACATTTAGATAACAGAAACATTAAAGACGGTTAGACATTATTTACATACATTACATTTATCTAAACATTTTCTGTTTACACCGGTGCTGAATTATTACGCTAAAATTATTTCAATTATTTAATATAGGCTTTACGTCTATCTGAATTAATCTGAACTTTGCATGAAGAATAGCTGGACATAGTAACAAACTTTTTAGTAAACTAAATAGCACATACAGTGGTAAGACTTTCTAGGTAGATAATGTTCTTTAAACATCACCTGGGGAAAGCCTGTAACAAAGTAAAGATAAAAACCTCTTTATATAACATGTAATTAATCCGACTTCACATTATATTAACAAGGGTTCAGATCCCGCGTTAGCTCGTTTCTTTAGCTAGACCCTCCCACCTAGAACAGGTTCACCTTAAAGTTCAGCCAATGAGCAGCACGAATCTGTTATCCGCAATTATAGCCTCTTAGCAACTTTCTGACCCAAACTTCTTAGTTAACTAGTTACCGAGCAGGGACAGTATAATAACGTAAGCATATAGATATGTTTTCAAAATCATGAATATTCAACGATATAAGACCTACCTTTGCTTATCCTATAAACGCAAAAGCCCGCGTGCGGATGTTAGCATATCTCCATACTCATAGTCCCCTTTAAACTTCCAGTAGTTTTATTCTTTCTTTTTATACAACACCTGCAACGCTTTATTTGCTTTGATTGCTATTTTCCATCCTTTATCAATCTAGTTCACTGGAGCAGAGGTTGCTCTCCTTTTTTGTTGTCGTATAAACCGTTTAGTTTTGGATGATCGGTCAAAGGTTGTGAAAAGCAGCGGGGAGAGGCAGGACGCCCAGCCGAGGAGGGAACGCAGGAGGCCGGACAGATCTAGTGGGCTGCATCGACGAAACGGACCATTAGACAGGGAAAAGCCATGGCTCACAGCTCTGGTCGATCAGGTAAGCGCAGGGTTCTCTTTTCGTCTCGTCAGACAGTGTCGGTGTTTATTTTCTAGCGGTACGGGCGAGTCGCCGTCAGCACAGGTAAGAACGTACAGTAGGTGTACTTTACAAAACCAAACCGCTTGACCACCGATAGCCTTTATTGATCGCCTATAATGTTACAAACGTGGTCTATTCTGGCGGTATTCATTTACGCGGGGAAACTATGACTGTAAATTTAAAATGCCAAGCGATTCACGCTGGGATTATATTATTATGCGCTGTTATTAGCTGGGCCCATGTGTTGACATAAGGGCTCACTGTAATCCATATCAGTTTACAGCGGGATCTCCCAGTGCATCATTAAGAAAAAGTATTGTTCTTAAAACATAATCTTATTTGCAATAGCATAATTTTCATGCATTAACAGGGAATGTGACTGTTTCCTAACATTATTTCATTGATATTATGATTGTTGTTGTTTATGCCGTTCGGTTAATAGAAGACATAGATCATATGCTAATTCACCTTTCTATTTTTGGTGTAAATGAGAATATCAATAAAAGCAGTTGTAATAATCTAATTAATTATGGTAAAATTAAAAGCAAGTACAAAATCAATCTCCGACGCTGTAGACAGAACTGAGTTGATGGTCCATCTGTTCACTCTATAGACAACATGAATGGGTAATCTAAAGACACAGCTGATATCATGACTATGGCGTTGTTAATGGCGTTTCGTTGTTTATGTGATCATTTTTGGACACTTCATATTTGTAAGAACTGAAGAATTGAAATGCTGTTTTTTAAATGCTAAAATCCTATTTGGTTATTATTAAATGAAAGATCAATAAATGTATATAATAATATCCACAATGTATGTATAGTATAATGTAAATCATGTAATATAAAAATAATGATTTAAATGACAATATCAAAAATAGCAGCTATTGTTATTATTATACAAATTCATTATTTGTAAATCCACTCAGCTTTATTAATTGGAATAAACATGGTCAATCTTAACATTGCTAAACTTTTTTTTCTTGCTTTCCCCCAGGGATATATTGTATATTTTTTAACTAGCTCTTAAAATACACGACTTAAATTTTAATACAATCAGCCTACTGAAAATCGCACTAAGCTTATCAGTAAGATTAAAATTCCAATGTAGGTAACTCGCTGTAAGAGCTAAGACAACATGTATGCAGCTATAGCACACGTAAACTGACGTGGACAGTTTAGTGGAGTGGAAAGTATCGATTGGTGACGTGGACAATATTACAACGACTGAGAAGAACCCATAGGCTTTCGAGGAACGAAATGGGAATTATTTTCTGTGTTTTTATTGGAAGTTCATTGCTGTTTCACGTGGACTGATAATCTTCGGTGGTATATACCAGAGACTGTCAAAAAGAGACAACAGAGTCTCTCTCTCCCCGTCTCTCTCTCTCTCTCTCTCTCTCTAGCTTTCTCTACGCGTTCGATCTCTCTTTCTCTCAATCTTTCTCTTAACAATAAAACTCTCTATTAATTAAGGGTTGATCCAATAGAAAAAACGTAAAACCCTAAACGCAAAATATGGCAAATAAACTTAAAGCAATCTTAAAAACGGTCTGGCAATAACGTTAAACTGTATAATCAAATAAACACACTTTTAATACAGGTCCCTCTTTGCCCAACTGTGACAGAACACTAGTATCATCCAAACGAAAATATTTTAACAACGTTTTGACTGGTCACATAATAATAATGCTACTTTTGAGCACAGACACAGTCGCATTTAGTATTCAAAGGCCACTGTGATCAGTTGCAATTAGTTTTCCTATCATTTAACGGAGGAAGTAACTAATATACTAAAAGGGTGTGGAGGCAAAAAGCTGGGGTCTTGCGGGGAAATAAAAGCAGCTTTAAGGGAAATGTGTAGTCGAGTGTGAAATTACAGCCCATGGTGTTACATATTGTACCAGAAGCTCCCTCCAAAAATACTAACAAAAAGAAGAATCGTCCCCAAATTTGGCCGCGAGGCATAACATAACATGGCCTCCTGTTCTTTTAGCCGAACCCAGAACGGTCACAGTGCGAACAGTGTATAAATCTAAGTGCTTTCTTTAGTGAAGCCAAATACTACAATTTATACCTATTAGTACAGGCATTTTTAAAACACAGCATTTAATGTGCGTAGATTTAACTCGTGCACTTTACGTATAGCCCAAGTTAAAACTGTAATAATAATCAAAACGTCAGTGAAGATATTAATAATAAGAATTGATATGTATTACCATGTTTGGACATATTCGGACCATCTGCACAAATGGCAGAGTGTACAAAGATTACATTGGAGTTTTTTCGGTGTAAATAGCTTTTATTTTATTTTTTTTATAAATTATGACATTTAAGATAAGACGTTCATGTGACGTTATCAACTGCTTCCGCTGCAGTGATAATAAATAAATATGCTAACTAGGTACCATATACACCAGGATCTGTAATCAAATAGGATTGTTCTAAAATTAATTTCTCTAAGATAATTAATATATAAATATTTTATACTAATGTATTATAGAGTGTAACCTAAAGAAAATGTTTTTAAAATGATAAATGTAATTGATCAAAATCTGTCTGAAACGATATACATGTATATATTATATACACGATACACATATTCGTATAAGTTCTTATTGCACTAAAACGTAAAAAATGTCAAGCCTAGTAAAGCAGCTATCTGAACTAAAAACAAGTCAGATCAACTCAAACTGATCACATCATAAGTCAACTATATCTCTCAGTTATAGTTATAGCCAGCTAAGCATTTAATCTATGGGCTACATCTGCTGTATGTTAAAAATAAAAAGAAATAAAACTTACAAATCATCAACAAAAAATAAGTTCATCGCTTGTTATCAATAATCAAGAAATGTGTTGAATATTCGTAAAACAATCTTCAAGAGCCTCGCTTAGTTAAATAAAGCAAACTCAGCAGCGCCATCTACAGAGGCACGGACAACACAACAGTCCAAACCGCACGGTCAAGACACAGCCTTTCACTAACGTAGCCTATGTGACAAGCATCAAACGTATCTTGTTATAGTATCAAAAGCAATTTAGATAGCATTACAGTAATTGTCGTATGTCAGCAAGCTGTCAAATGCAGGAAAAAGTCTCTGTCAGAAATTGTAATCATATATTTACAATATATATACAATTTATATTTGTAATCATAATCTTATTTTTTCACCGTATGCTTTATAGTTTTGTTTACGTGCTTTAAATTTCCAAATAATTAAAGAGATAATAATAAGCTTACATAAGTAAATGCAATATAAAAATATAAAACGTGTCGTAATATAAACAATCGGTTTTCTGCAAAAACATCTGACGAGACCGAAATAAAAAATACACAGAGGGGATGCAAAATATGAATATGAATTTTGGACCTTTTTTCACGCAAACGATCTTTTAAAACTAGTGCCATCTTGACAACAATGCGCTTGTATCTACACTGCACAATATTTTACATTCAGTCTCTACGTTAAGGTCACCAATATGATGCAAACATGATTCACTTAGTTTGACAACATGTATAGTTTTGAAATACCGCGATGCTTGGTCGCTGGTGTTACCGCTTCCTTTCCACTCGTCTTTTAATTTCCTCGATTTTTTAACCCATCTCTCCTCATTTCCCTGTTTGCATCCCTCCCCTTCCGAAGTGTCAGATGAAGAGACCTCCTCATTTGGTGCTCCAGCTTTTTGCGTTGGCGAATCACAAAGTGTTGGAATCTATTGCCTTTGTCTGACATGTCATCCATCTCTATGTGAGGGGGGATCTGGGAAGGAGGGGGCGGTGGACTGCAGCTTTTAGAAACAGACACACTGAGAAGAGGGGTTTCAGTCTCAGCCCAAAGCTTCTAACAGGCACATCCCATTCTTGAAGAGAGGGGGACCGAAAGACACTCGCCGTGTCCATGTTTGTTCCTGTCATCCCCGCACGAACCTGACTGTGCCCCTCAGACCTGACCAGAAACGCTTCTCCACACCGAGGAATTTACGCTGCAGTCTCACCGGCGGACCCTGGAGAAGACGCAACAGCAAATGCTTGCGTTCCCTTAAATATGTAGCTGACAAATATTAACTGAACGACTGATTACGCTAACGGTTCTGCGTAATTTTTGGAGAGACTAGTGCAGGACATGATCTGCACCTGACCAGCCTCGTGTCTTCATTTAATGGACTGAACAGCACGAGATAAAGTTCGTCGCGCGCTGAAGAACTTCTGTACACTGGCTTCGGAAGCACTCGGCTTTGAACGGATAGCAATCTTTATTAATTTACATTAAAGCTACATAATCAAGGCGAGACGGCGACCTCAGTCGATTATCTTTCCTTCCTTTGCTATCCCATGGATATTCACTGCAAAGCAGACCCCTTCTCGGCGATGCACCGTGAGTAAAATATCAGTTTATTACTTAAAAATCTCTACCTGGTTGGGCATTAGTAAAGTCTAATTTTTTACGCGTTTCCAAGTTGACTACAACCTGTCCGCTTTAAACTACCAACTCTTACCAAGTTTAAAGCCCTTAAACGAAACCAATGATTATTAACGTATGAATATTTTTTTGTTTTATTTTATACTCATCGCCTTGTTAAGCGAATACAGAAAGAAATCACAATACATCAATATTTGTGATAATATTTAGCGGCCTTTTGTAGCTAGTTTGTTTTGTCAAAAAGTCGTTTAGAAATTCGATTACAATATTAAGAATAATTTAGAATTGAATATTAATTATTCATTGTTTACATAAAACGTAACCGAATCACACACACGCCGCATTGATATTTCTAATTTTTTAATCAAATGCTTGGGTATAAATAATGGTACGTGTGGGGTGGAAAGTGGCGTACCGCAGGAAATATATAAAAAGATCAAAATATATCTACCATGTAATTTCTCGATAATCCCAGTTTATTTGCAAAACATTCGTTAATCTATCAAATATTGCCTGCAGAACTGTAGACAGTAAAGCACAAAATATGCAATATCCACTTTTGAAAATTGGTAAGAAAATGTTTGCTGTTAAATGATAATTTATAAATTAAATAATTTAACAATTAGCTTTTTGTGATGTATTTGTTAGAAATACGGTATTGTAATAAGATGACGGAAGGCCTGGGTCTAATTTAAATTATTAATTCTTAATTATTTTGCAGTAGCCTACTCCATGGTTGTAATATGAGTTATCAAAGCTCTTTTTAATTATTTACAATAATTGTGCAAGGAAAATTAAACAGGTTGAAACATAATCTATGCGACATGTGTTTGGCTGCAATGGAATAGTAGAGGAAAATACAGCTTAACTGCAGCGGGACTCATGGGTAGAGAAGAACTGGACTTTATCAGTTTTCAGTCATAAGTACGTATAGAAGTACGAAAAGATAATTATGGACGTAAAAATGATTTTTATTGTGATGTGTAATAATTATTTATGATCATATCGTATTTTTGTGACACGACACAAAATAATATCTATTATAAATATAAAGCGTGTTTTTTAAAAACTATTGGCCAGCGTATACAAAGTTTTTAACTATGTAAAAATATAGAATAAACTGCCTCCCTGTAACACTTTTGATCATTTTTAACTAATATTGTCAAAGTACAAAAATAATAAATAGTGAAAAATACAAACAAAAAAACGAAGAATGAAGAGGTAAAGCAAAAAAAAAAAAATCAGACAGAACGTATATCATTGTTGTCTTTTAATTCGTTGTCCACGCGCTGCTTGTGCACACACAGTACACACTGTATGTGTTTGTTTGCGTGTTTATGCGCGCGCGCTCCCGTGCGGAGAGTGTTAAAGGGGAGAAAGAAAGAGCGAGAAAGAGAATTAAACGCTTTTGTGGAAGCCATGTTAACGGTGCAGCCTGTCTTCTATATGTATGTAATGTTATGCTTTTTGTATCTGTGTTGTTGTATCCCATATAGGGCACGGCGGTGTGAACCAGCTAGGAGGGGTGTTTGTGAATGGCAGACCCCTACCTGACGTGGTCAGGCAAAGAATCGTGGAGCTCGCGCACCAAGGAGTCAGACCTTGTGACATCTCAAGACAATTACGAGTCAGCCATGGCTGTGTCAGCAAAATTCTCGGAAGGTACGAGAAAGTACAAAACATACGTTTCGTATTTGTGCAGTTATTTCCGTTGAGAATTAATATTTATACTGAAAGCTTATTGCTTAACGTAAATGGAATCTTATTGTTAATTGTTATTGAGAAAGTGTTTCCTTTGTAGTGGAGAGGTCTGACATGCATTGATTGACCTTAAATTCATTGTGAAGGAGGAAGATGTTTTCTAGGAAACTGTTATAGATTTTTGAATTTTGTGAAATATTTTTCAGCTATCAAAAGGATCTTATAAGGTATTCTGCACTTTAAATGTTCATTAGAAATATGAGATGTGTTGGTGGCATGTATTAATCGTAGGGTGCATGGGACATCAGTCGCCGAGGAAACATTTAAATAAATGGATGATTACGATTTTTATTTGCAGGCTACGAATGTTATATATCAAGGCGCAAAAAAGAAACGCGCCACAGTTTTTACATTTTTCCATAAGGCTCACCAGACTGGGGAAAACGCATACAACAGAATTAAATGACCAAAACATGCTATTTAAATATTTATAAACCGTATTCATAACTCACTGTTTACAAATATATACAGAACGCCACACGCTAACAAAATCGCCAGTCTGCCAGTACTATGGCACGTCAGGGATATGTTAGAATAACGAATTATCATTCATCTTTTCACAGATATTATGAAACCGGCAGTATTAAACCTGGAGTTATTGGGGGGTCCAAACCAAAAGTGGCGACGCCTAAAGTTGTGGATAAAATTGCAGAATACAAGAGGCAGAATCCTACAATGTTCGCCTGGGAGATCAGAGACCGACTTCTTGCCGAGGGCGTGTGTGATAATGACACTGTACCGAGTGTTTCATCTATAAACAGGTAAACGCCATTTAAAATTAGAAATTCGAATTCAAATCCGATTTGCAATTTCGAATTGATGTAAAAAGCATGATGTCATAGAACGAGAGATATCTTATCGTATATGGTCCTGAGCCCATCAAGAACAGTATTAGGTAATGAAACCTTTATTCAGTTCTCTATTGGTCAGCAGCAGAGTTATTAAAACGGCGAATCCTAACACTAACGACCAAATTATCCCAGCTAATCTGAAATCCTTTACAGCCGTTACAGAAAAATGTAGTTTATGCATAGTTTCCCATTTACGGCGCTTTTTTATGTGTGTGAGTTTTTAATTCTTTTCCTCTCGGGGTGGTCTCGAATGTGCAATTCAATCCCAAATCTGTCCACAGCCTGCATAGGATCTATGGTCGAGGCCGCGAAAATCACATCTGTCTCGATGAAAACCAATCAATACTCTGTAACCAGATCCACTGGCACTGGAAATACGCGAACAGACCTCACTGCCTTTGCCGTAATCTCATCTAAGTAGTTCTGGAAAAAAAGTCTATGCGAGTGCATAAAGAACAAAAGAAGTTTGTGTATGTTAAACACACACGACGAAGTGCTGAGAAAAATACTTGCCATTTTATAGAGAGAG
>JAZGTI010003497.1:0-31195 GCA_036877585.1 Botia kubotai | reverse complement strand
CTGGAAGGTGAATCTCCTTCCCAGTCTCAAGTCTTTTGCAGCCTCCAAAAGGTTTTCTTCCAGGATTGCCCTGTATTTAGCTCCATCCATCTTCCAATTAACTCTGACCAGCTTCCCTGCCCCCTGCTGAGGAAAAGGATGGTGTGTTACTTCCGCCACACATAACGCTTAGGCCAAAAAATTCAACTTTGGTCTCATCTGACCACAGCAACTTCTTCCACATGTTTGCTGTGTCCCCTACCTACATGGCTTGTGGCAAACTGCAAACAGGACTTCTTATGTCTTTCTTTCAACAATGGCTTTCTTTTTGCCACTCTTCCATAAAGGCCAGATTTGTGGAGTACACGACTTATAGTTGTCCTGTGGACAGATTCTTCCACCTGAGCTGTGGATTTCTGCAGCTCCTCCAGAGTGACTATGGACTTCTTGGCTGCTTCTTCCTGCTCTCCGGCCATGTCTTGGTAGGTTTGCAGTTGTGGCATACTTGTGTCATTTTTGGATGATGGATTGAACAGTGCCCCTTGAGATGTTCAAAGCTTGGGATATTTTTCTATTTTTTATAGGGTTGTAAGGTGACAAACTGTTAAAAAGTTCAAGAAGTCTTCTGTAATGAAGATTCAGAGGCGTTGGGATCCATGTGCAGCATTTATTTGCAAACGTAGTCAGACAGGCAGAGATCAGCAATAGGTAAACAATAGCAATGGAGGCAAGGCAAAAACAGTATCCAAAACACAGGCAAGGGTCGAGACAGGCAGGAAACAATTATATACGAGAAAGGATATCCAAAATCAGGGCAGGCAGCAAACAGGCAAGAAACGGTACACAATCCAACTCAAACACGGTATAGCAAACAGGGAAAAATCAAGACTTCGCAAGGAAACAGAGAAGAGTCCAGCTATTTATAGTTGATTGGCCCCTAGGTGACCAACAGCGATGATTGTTTCCGGGTGAGGTGAATGATGAGTTATAGTCTGAATGGTGATGTCAGTATTCCGGTGATGGGTCCCTCTGCTGGTGCGGAGGGGGCGGAGCAGAAGGCTCCTCTCTGACAGACTGGAACAAACAACCCAGAATGTATAATTATGAATATGTATATGATTTATACTGCAAAATTAACTCTGACACCAGTGATGAATTGATGCACAGCTTTCTGGATTAATTAATTTATCACAAATTTTATTGAACTCATTAATTATTTTGTGGTAAACTAGATAAGTTGTGCAAATTCCAAGTGCGCAATGGGGTTATCAAAGGCTAAATGATATTAGCATAGAGAGGCAATCTAATTATTATTGATACTTTTCTAATAGGGGGCATTTTGATGACACTACTGGCTAAATTAAATGTTATTTTCTTAATGCCAATGCAGATATGCCTCTGAGCTAAATTAAACGAGTTTTTAATTAAATTAAATCTTTTTGGTTAAACTATATTCTGAATGTTGTGAGTTTGTGCTGTGTGGTCCGAGTGGGTGTAAAAGGAGCTGTACATAATGAAATGCAAACCTGTGCAGCTAACAATTGGAGATTTGTGTCGCAGCTTAGCCTGTTGGTCCAAGGCTATTTGTCATAATCAGCTGCACTTTTCTCATTAGTAAAAAGCCATTAGTCCTCAACTTTATCAGCCACCCCTGCGTTATCGGCCCGACAACAGCAATCCTTGCGTGCAGTGCAGGGAAAGGTGTCCTCACGTGCCTTAATAAGGCTAGTGTTTGAGAAATCCTCGGTCAGGTGTCACTTCATGCTAAGAGTTAGCCACGCTGAATCAATTCTCACTCACTGCGGCAACGAGCTTACAAATTGAGAAAACGTTCACAGTGGGCTGCTATCAAGTGCCAAGCAATGCTCCACTCTGTTCTTTGTAGTTAGTATTCAAGACCCAAAAATTTAGTTCATTGCTTGGCTGTCAAGAAGATAAGTGAGAGTCCCAGCACAACACCTTTGACACAACAACACTTTTGTTGAGTCTGACAAGCATCAGTACTGAGTTAAATGATCAGGAATCTCTCCCCTATTGTCAGGCAACATGCATAAATATTTATAATATAACAATACCACCAACTAAATGTTCTTTATGCTCTTTTGCTATTTGTTATACATTTTAGTACATAGAACATTTTTGTTTATTGCTTATTGTGTTTGCTGCAATGTGTGTTTGTTTTTTGCAAGACAAACAGGTAGCAATAACCCAACTAAGAATTCCAGAAAAACAGAAAACAAAAGCAGATCAAAAACAGAAAACATTCCCAGAATGTTTTTTATGCTATCTTTTTGGTTAGCCAGGAAGGTTTTCTTTATGTAGTTTGTAGTCTTTATGTAGTTATGTAGTTTTTAGCTACCAGGCAATGCTATTTTGTGGTTAAAAACTCCCAGAACATTAATATTTGGTTACCAAAAAATAATAGGGGAATGTTCTGTGTTTGCTGGGAAGTGGTTAACCTTTTAAAGTTTTGTCATCCATAGGAAACATCTAAAAAAGGGGATTTGATCTTCACAACCTGTTTAATCTCATATTAGTACAAAACTGAAAGCATGCAAAGCTTCACTGCTAAATGGATGGTACTGAACGTGGCATGGTACTCTGCAGGTAAATCAAAGCAGAGCTGTGTGATTTCACACCCTGAGTATTGTATAGCACACACACTCATGCACTGCTCTGAGGTCATTGCTGCATGGCTGAGCAGTTTGTAGGCATGTAATTAATACTGTAGCATTTCAGTAGCATTTCAGCCTCAGTCATGCTGGTGGCCGAGTTAATCACCAGGGGAACCAGTGCTGTGAAATGACTCTCCACTTTTACGAATGGCTCCCCATCTCCCCTCTCAATCTGTATTTTACAGTGAGAAACTTCGCATTATGCAAATCGGTGGATGGGAACAGGTGACATTTCAATGGAGAACACGAGCAATAGCCCAGTTTGGTCTTGGAGGCTGATTTAGACATTAGTATCTGTCACCGCCGAGTGCCCAAGCCTTGATATGCACAGCAGAAAAACCTTGTTTAATCTACCAGTTTTAAGGTGGATGGTGAATGTGTCTGAGAGAGTTTAAGGTGACTTTAACAGGAATTTGGGCAGCTATTTACAAGCCTATTTGACGTTATTTGACATAGCTGTCAAAACATGCATGTACAGTAGAAGACAACTGTTTTTGCTTTCCTTTATTTTGTTTTACCTTTATCGTAAATGTGCTGCAGTTTAAAGACCACAGGTCTCTTTATTGAAAATAGCCAATAGCCTCAAGTTTGCATCACAGCAGTTAACCATGATTTGCTACATCCTATTTGTAGATATAGCAGGTGATTAGCAATCAGATTTTGGTCCATTTTTCTACAAGTAAAAGACTGTAATGTATGCATTTGTTAGTAAAGTATAATGTTTTAGTACATGGCCACAAAGCAAACAGAAATAATATTTTTTAAGATTTTTTAAGATTTTTTAACACTTTTTAAAGTGGCTGTAATTTTATAAATGTTAAAACATTGCTTCCTGTTCCAGTTTAATATGCAGAGAATCCCGCCCCCTTGTTTATGTGTTTATTAAAGTTAATTCCATATATTTACCCCCAAATATATTCAGCATATAAAGTAAATGTTTGTCTGTTTTTCGGCTTAATAAAATAAAGAGCTGATGGCTCAGACCAACTCAATAATGATTATTAAAGCTTAAGTCATTTCTGCACTACTAGAGTTACCGCCAGAGAGAATTGCAAAAATACTGACTGTTATTAAACAAATTTCCTGAACAGTCTGTCATCATCTGCCACTGGTCAACACCACTGGTTGTTGCAATGTTTTTAAAGTGCCAATAACTACTGTGTTTACACTTTTTAAGAAAAGCAGCCTACAAATTGCTTAAATATTAAACATTTAAGAAGACCAAAGGGAAAATAAAATAAAAAAGATTAGTGAAACATTAGTGAGTACGATCATTTCTTTTGTAGGAAGCCAAACCTAAAAATGGCTCATTTAAAATATACTCAAAATTACATCAAAATCAAACAAATAAAAAACTCATAAAAAACTCAAAATCTTTTTATAAATAAATCACAATAAGATAAAAGAACACCAAAAGCTCTAGAAAAATGCCGTTGGATTTTTGGGCCTTTGCGACTGTAAATGTTAACACCAATTTTTGCCTACTATAATGTGAAAACTGCGTGTCTTTGGTAGTATGTCTTTATCTGTACCAAATGTGGAGAAGGTCCGTTCCACCTTAAATGAGAGCATCAGCACAAGCTTGGCTGCCCCTGGCTAATGTTTGCATCCAATAAAGAACAAATCAGCACCCAACTTGGCTCATCTTATCATGCAGTCATAACTGATGATCAAAGAAGTCATAAAGATCCCATTTAATCTTCTGTCCATCTATCACACTGATGTCTTCATTGCCTTTGTGCAGCAGTAATATCAGCCCATTATGAAAGCAAAATAGATCTGGCGTGCATACAAGGCAAATGAAGTGCTCACAGCGAGGTGACAGCGTGATCGGTGAGAGCGTTAATCTGGAGGAATAAAAAAGATCTCAATTATTCCACCAGTGTAATGTGAGAGAGCAGCTTTACGTGCACACATCTGCTTTCATATATTGTGACACGCACTGATAAAACATCCTTGCCAATTTATACTCTCTCTGCTTGACTAATCCCCAACAGCTCTGAGCACCTCTAATCACTCCATCAGTCCTGAGAGAGACAGAAAGAGCTTGAGAAATACAGGGCCTTTCAATTGCTACCCAAATGAGAAGGATATTGGAAGACTATCCTAAATTTATATTACATTTGTAAATGAGGCAAGCTCTTTCAATACCGATGCATTAGGGATTTTTAACCTGCGAGCGGCAAATATAACGGGGACATTACAGAATATTTGCTTTAATGACATCATGTACTCGGCTAGTGCAGACTCCACAAAAACTCATGATCAATGTTTTTTTTTATTAATTATAAAAAATTATTTTCAAATGTAGTCTCAGACTTTGGGACCCCACTGTATGCCAAAAAGGGACAACCCAAAACAAGACACAAGACGCTTGTCACCAGACAAGCTGAACAAATTCAATAAATCCAGTGATAAGTACTACAATATCCTGAGGGTAAATTAACAGCAGCATACGAGAGTCAGTCATATTTTTTATAATTACTTAATTACTCCATGCTCAAGAACGTCCCCAACGCAGCCATCTTTTATCATAAATAAAAGATGGCCCCACGCAAGCCCCAATTATCATAAATTTCCCTGTGCACCAATTAACAATATGAGACGGCAGTGCTGCATGTATTTAAGTGTTATAATTATGCCAAGCTCTTTTGTTAATTACCCTGTTCTGACTTTGCTTTTTATGTTGCTCGTATGCTCATTACCAGAGTCATTTAATTCAATTAGCACCTTAATTAGATGAACAGTCATGTTCTGATGTTGCAAGTCTTGTTGGAGGAGCATAGCGTGATTAGCAAAGACAAACACAGCATGCAGATTGTGGATGCCAGCACTGGGAGTGAACTGCAGCTGTGGAGAGACAATAATAAACACACACAAGCTATGCTTTGACACCAAACAAAATTTTTAAGAAGGGAAAGTGTTTTTTTATATCAGGTGTTTAACTGCTTGAGTTATATTTAAATTATAACTACCACACTTATAAATTTAATTTAATTCAATTTTATTTATATATATTTTTACAATGTTGTAACATTCCTCAGTGCCTGACATTTGTCACAAAATCAGACCTGACAGTTTATAAATCAATATGAATAAATCATTATTATATATGTTTTTTAATAAAAAAAATTGCATCTTTAATGTGCCAGAGGAGAACTGGCCCTCCTGGTTGAGCCTGGTTTTTCCCAAGGTTTTATTTATCCATCTGTACATCATTAAAGTTTTTTTCAATGATGACTGTCTCCACCGTATATGCTTTTATACTACCTGGTTGCTACGTCATCCCCGCCGGTGACATCACCCGGGATTCCCTCGGACGGATTACACACGTTTCAGAGCGTGGTCACACAGAAGTGTTCCCAAAGTGTTTTGACGCAGCATCTCGTTCCCTCTGGGAATTTGTGTTTTATACATAACCAGCGACGTTTCTTCATACAATGCAAGTCAACAATGACCAAAAACTGATCTTCATTGACTTCCTTTGTATTGAAAAAATACATTCTTCAAAACATCTCTTTTGTCTTCTGCAAAAGACAACAAGTCATGCAGATTTAGAACAAGCAAATGATGCCAAAATGTTAATTTTTTGACTGAATCACTGACGGTCTCATTTGCTCACAATGTGCTATAGGAGAAATAACTGATATAATAAAAGATATCATTTGTGATTTGAATTTCTAATAGGTTGCTTTAAATAGTTCTGCACTGGAACAAATGCATTTTTAAAAATACAAATTTTATTCAATAAAACTACTAGAAATTTGTATAGCGCACAAACCCACATCAACAGCACAAATGCCTCAGTTCATGCACACATAAAAAAATGCACTCATTTACAAATATTATTATGTTTTCAAAATATTAATTAAATGGCTGGACATTTATTCTGCAGTAGTGCCGCCTAGTAGCTGAAAGTCATGGGTGTGTCGGATTGGAGAAGAGGTAGCTACTCACACATTCCTGTTAACTTTGATAAGAAAGACCATTTGATGACATCGAGGGACAAACTTAATTAACTATAATGGAGAGAGGCCATTCCAACTCTCAGGTGACAGATGACTACAGAATTCAGTTTTCTTACTCTGAGAAATCTTAAAACCTGCTGAAAAGACACAACATAACAGAGAAAAGCTGGATAAAAGGCTATCAATGAGAAATATCCTAATCTGTGGATTAAACGCCGCACGGCTACAGTTTAATTTGAAGTGAAATACATACCATCTCTGCAGAGTAACTCTGGCCATATTGTTGAGTGAAAGGATAAGCAGGACAGATAAAGGGAGCTAGGTCAAGACTGCAGAACGTTGGAAATACACTGCAGCGTTCTTACAGATCAATAATGTGAACTGGATCATCATAGATATGTGCTCAAAAAACACAGTCAACAAGGCTTCTGGGTAACACTTTAAAATAATGGTCCTTTGTTAACAAGTAACTATGCAGGAAGTAATAGGTTGTACTACATTAACACTGAACTTAATACTATTAACTAATATAGAAGCAAGATTAACCAAACTAAGCTAAGTAATAGCTAATTTAGGACAAAGGGAGTTCCTTATTAGGTATTTAATAATTAATAAATAAAAATAGTGCCATTGGTGCCAACTACTTGCGAACTAAGACCAATTAATTAAGAATAACCAATTAATTACTAATAACAACAGTGACATCTATAAAGTGAACAATTGGGTTCTTTGTGGAAATTAATTTATGAATATTACCCCTCCAAATAAGGCGGCTACAGGTTGAAATTGTGACTACTACTCTCACCAAAGGTTATTTCAAACTTAAACATATAATGATAAATAATAATAATTTTTATTCATTTAAATAGGTCAATAATTAGGAATTGATGCTGACAAGCTCATGATTGGATTAGTTTACTATTATGATCTCCATTCAGTGTCAGTTCAATGTTTACAATTTCAAGACCTATAACCTTTAGTGACAGTATCCTGAGGAGGACTTGTCAAAAACAATTTGCATCCTTAATGGTTACATAGCACAGACTCTTATTTTGAAGTTTTCTGTTGCATTCTGTTTTTTCCTGTTTTCATTCACTTCCGGTTTGATAATCACAATTACATTTAACATGCTGATTAGTAGCACTATTTAAGTTCCCCTTTTATGTTTTTTATTTCGTCGGTTATTGTGGATTGTTTAAACGTCGTGTATGCTTTTGGTTTCTTGTTGCCTGTATCCCTGTGGACTATCTCGTTGAGCTTGACTACTATGCGCCTGTTGTTGCTATTACCTTGATTGAAACGGTTAGTGTTTGTATGTCTTTTTCCATTATTAAATATCTTTTGTTATGTATCCCGCATTCCGCTCCTGAATCTCAGTCATCTCAAGCTCCACAAACACTAATCGTAACATTAATGAAGACATTGACTGCATTTTTTATTTTTTATTGTGTTAAGCACAAAACCGCATCTTCCAGATTACAATGTCTGGTAGAATATCACTAGTGCCTCAGCAATGTATGACTGTTTAGTATTTCAGATATAAAATATGTTAAATAACTTATTAAATTACTTGTGAAATCACAAGGAACTCACTTTGTTCTAAATTAGCTATTACTTACTGTTTAGTTAATCTTGTTTACACACAGTGTTAACACAGTTCTAACACATCAAAATAATGGCCCAGCTAAAGACAAAAATGACAACATAACAAAAATGTGTGATGACTTTAAAATTATGTCAAATCCTAGGAAGAGATTAAAACTCTAGGAACATGACCTTCCTGTTTTCTGGTGGGCTGCATTCATTGCTTCCACACCTCAAATGAGACATATCAATTCATTTGTCTAATAAATTAAATACATATAAATGTAACTGATTATTGAATCACAAGATACATATTAATGTAACATTAATCTAACTTGTGTGATCATATCATTGGAGCACAGTTGTACTTCTACCCCATTGTACTTGTACTTCTACCTCAAGGAGACTTCTGCCCCGCCTCCTCCGTGCCACCAGAGGGAACTGTCGCCTGAGTATTAGTTTTCACATCCGGACTTCATTTCCGGCAACATTACTGAGCGTTTCCCATTGTATTTGATTATCTTGTGTTTGACCTTGGATTGCTTACCGTTGTTTGCCACCTGCCTTGACCATTGCTTTGTTTAACGTTACCGATTGTTTGCTGCCTGCCCTGATCTCTGCCTGTTATTCGTTTCTGCTTTGTTTAACCCATATTGCTCTGTTTGCTGGTATTTGACCATTGCATTCATATTTTGGCTTTATTCCACATTTTGTCTCAGAAGCTAAAGCTGGAGTTTGCAGAGCTGCTATAAGAAAAAATAATAACATCACTGATTTAAACTTATCCTGCTAATCTTCTTAATCTGGTAGATGTTATAAACCCAACAAATTCTGTCATCTATGTTTTTGTGACCTGCCTACATGACAACTCAGAGTGTGGGCTGAATTCCTTCCACAAAGCAAAGCAGGTCAGATAGGTGGAGGAAAGCAGATTTAAGACGAAGTAGTTGCTAGGGTGTTGCTATGCGGTTATTAGTATCAAAAGCATACCTACACCCAAATCTCTACGATATTTTAAAAAACAACAAAATTTGTTCTTCTGTACCTCTAATCCACAATATTTCAAGGACAAAACATTCCTCTATTCTAGTGTTGATTAGTTCATTTTCTACCACTACTTTAAAATGATTGCTCTTACCTAAAGGTTAACCGGGTGTGAAATGTCTCACTTTTTACTTAATTAGTGTAATAATCAAGTTAATGGAGAGACAAATGGTGGTCTGTGTGTCTAAGTGCTTAAATTACACTGATTTAGTCATCTTTAAATACAATTCAAGAAGTGATGTAGGAACAAATGAACCTTGAGTTTGTTTGGTCTATATTTGGAAGAACTCCAAGGCATTTTGGGAAGACTCTAAAATGGTAGGTGTGGATTTTCCAAGATTTTGTGACAAGATTCATATTTTGGTTCAGGCAAAGCATGAAGAAACAACCAGGTCGACATTACTCCTCAAAATTCGACTTCAATCAAACACAGAGCTGGAGACATTCCACACACTTCAGACTACAGGCTACTAACAAACAAATCAACCCCATTATGACACCCCCAGTGGAATGATTACGAGAAAACAGATCTCCACAACAGCACTACCACAACAACCTTCCCAAATGAAAAAGGCTGACTGTCAAAACAGCTAAACAATAGAGTGGGCTTGTAAGTATCCTGCTTGTATCAACTGATTAATGGGCCACTCTTTAAGGAACTTATCTCTTTAAAGCTTGCAGCATGAGGAATGGCATCATTTGTACTGTTTGCCTGGCTGGACGAGTCAAGCTGGATCCATTTAAAAGATAGTGAGATACTGTCGACAGCAATAGACAGGGTAATTGCAGAGCCACTACTGTGGTATAAATTACATCACTCCAAATGGCAGAAGGGCCCGCAGAGAGCGGAAAAAAATCTGACAATTCACTCCACCTGCCACCCAACCATCGCTTATCACTGCTTAACAGAGAAAAAAGAGGCAGGTGAAAAAAATTAGGTATTGATCAAATTAACAGTTTTCACAGTCTGTTTAAGATGGGCGGGGGCAAAAGAGATAGAACAATTAAATTCCCAAGACAGTATAAGGTCTTTGGATAACTCACGACCTCCAGAGAAATAGTTAGCTGCTAACAACCCAAACATACAGCCCTGCAAACCTGAAAAATAACAACAGCCAATCTGAAGTCAATAACATCCTAATTGCATCCCATGTATAAATATATATATATATATATATATATATATATACACTACACACATATACATGCATACACATGTATACATATACTGTATATATATATATATATATATATATATATAATTTTTTTTATATACGGTGTGTGTGTGTGTGTGTGTATGTGTGTGTATCTATATATACTCAAGCCTTCGAAATGAGTGGTGCTTGTCTGTGTAAAACTCACTTTTAGGCTACATTATTGATGGGATGTACTCGGTGGTTACTAGGGTGTTGCAATGCACTTTCTACGGTGTTTTGGGTGGTTTCTAGGTGGCTTAAATGCTTAGTGGTCAAAACAGCCCTGATATGCCTGAAATTGATATTTAGATTGATATCTGATATCTCCCTACAGTAGATATAAACTTTTTTATTGTTTTACTCTGTTGGGCACACGATAGAAAAACAGGGCAAACTTTGAAAATATCAATATCAATATCACATCACTTCCCAACTAGCCACATGATTTGAGGTATCACCTATTTCCAAAGCACGTGTGACATGCTAGTTTTCACACTAAAGTTGAAGGCAATTGATGCTAACAAGACTTTTACCTCTTACCATCCTGTTCATATAGCAGCTGGCTGAAACCAAGACTAACTTTGAATGCAAATTCCAGTATTGTCTGACCCTAGAAGAAGATGTCACAGATAGACATATTAGGTTATTTTTTTCCAATTAGTATTGAGACATAAACTATTTAGATTTTTAGTTTAAAAAAATAAATTGTTGCTGCCATTGTTGCTGCAGACATCCTTCATTTGGATGAGCTATATAATACTTCCCATTTTGACAATTGTCCTTGCCATTGTTGGCACTGCAGAGATGCTCCAGGAGCATTTGTGTTCTGCATGATGGTTTTATACATCACCAGCCTGATTTCAGGTTACATGTATGTCCAGGCTCTATTAATTTGGCTGAGGTAGTTAAATCAATGGAGTACAGTGTAGCCTTTCCCACCAAGACAAGCAAGACATGACATTTTTATTAAAATGGGCCCTTGTGGCACTGAGCAAAGGTAAATAATAGACAAAAAGATTATTTTATTCTTATAGTACTTAATAATTCACTCACAAATCCCATAAAAATAACCACGTTTTACTACTGTAAAAGTGTAATAACTGTCTTTTTTTTTAAAGTACCATGAAAACAAGTTTAAAATGCATTTTATTATATTAAGTCATCACATCAACTGCTTAGCCATGAACACATCCCATTAAACATTCACTGTGCTGTGGATAAACTTTGTGACTACTTTGTTGTTGTTACCTGGATGATCCAAAACTGTGTTATCGTTTTGTGATTGTTCATAGTTTTTCTAAAAAATCTTCCAGGTTCTGCACATTCTTTGGTTTTTCAGCATCAGCATCATCTTCATTTTTGATTTTGTGATTTTTCACACTGAGGACTCAAGAAGGCAACATGATCCATCAAGAGTCAGGGCTGTTACCTTTTTACTTTTTACACAGCACTGTATGTTTAATGGAATGTGTTTAATAGGACATGACGGATAATTAAAAAGATAATTGTGTGTTATTATAGGCATATTGTGTTTGTCTATAGTTGTGATCAGATGATGTTTTAAATAGGATGTGTGTTGGTGAATGGTAAAATTGGTTAATTAGTGGTGCTTGCGAAGTGATGCTAACATGCCATTTTATTCTAAAACATTCTAACGGCATGCTAAATGATGTTAACCATGTTAACATTAAATATTCCCAAGTTATGCCATGGCAAGCACCACTCACATTTTCTTCTATTTATTATTATTTAATTATAATTGTGTGGAAAAATAGAGTAAAAAATTATAGATATCCAAAATAATACAATTATATTCTTTTGTTGCAATTAGCCTATTCCTCTCATAGCTATGCCACTGTAACAAAGAGGCGGAGGCAGAGGGATCCATATGCAACCTTTTATTAAATAGTTAACAGGAAACAGGCGTGGGTCAAATGGGGCTGATCAGAGCAATAAGGGAGATACAAAAAAAAAACAAAAACAAAGTAACAGGCAAGGGTTTGGGGCAGGCAGCAAAAGATCAAAAACGATATATAATCCAGTCAGTAATGGTAAGGCAGTCCGGGGAAACGCTCTGAAATGCTGCACATGGCAAAACAAGACATCGCACAGGATAGCGTGCAGCTCTGGGCTTTATAGTCCACATAATTGTGTTCAGGTGCCAAACAGGAAGTAAACAGGGCCAGGTACGGGTTCATGGGAAACGTAGTTCAAAAAGGCATTAATATTCAGGCGAGGGCTCCCGCTGACAACCAGCAGGAGGCGCAGCAGTGACCTCCTCCGTAACAGTCACCTTTCTTGTTGTCCTTACAGTTGGGTATGGGGGAAGGCACTAAAACTGATAACCTGATAACCTTCATGCTGAAATTCGTACTTTTTTGTACATAATACAAAATCATAAACTCGTAAGATTGTTACGTTTTCCTGTAAGATAATGTTGAAACAAATTCTCTCTTGAATTGAACATTATAGAAGCACATCAAATTGAACAAATATGTCAAGACTATAAGTCAATAACATGTTCAGTGTGGCTCTGCTCACAAAAAGATATCGTATGGCTTTAGACAAAATATGGACCTCTTATGGAGGTTTTTCTTGTCATTTTGGAGCTTGAAAATATCAGACCTCATTTACTTTTAATAAGCAATTAAAACAACATTTCTGTGTTTCTCAAAACAAAGTCACGCAGGTTTGAATAACATGAGGGTGAGTAAACAGGCGATTTATTCCTGTCAGTACAATATCCATAACTTTTTCAGGAGATGCAGCAAATGTCTACAAAATAATACTAACACCCACACACATACATACACATCTTCAAAGAAAAATAGTTATGTATAACTGTAAGCCATTTAAAAGTCCAACAAACAATAATATATTTCAGAAGATCAAAACAAAAGTTTAGATCATAGTCTGTTTTTTCACTAACATTTGTCACATTAAAAACAATGGCGCACATTATCACAGTGTGTCTGTCCTCAAAAAAAAAAAAGAAAATTTGTCTAAATGCAATATCATCTTTTTACGATAGGACACCTCTCCTTTAATGCATAATGTCTATCATGAAAAACCTCCCAGATCTGTGTTGTAAAAGGTCTATCTCTCTGGCTGCTTTAATTCCCAGACACCCTATAGTAATGGCTTCTATTTCCAATGCTTTTGATAAAATCGCGCAGTCTCTGGTGTATTGGGATTGAGTACCGCTATGAACGCCATTTAATAAAGTGTCATAGTTTCAGCACCCAATGTTTGACATAACCTCATTCAATGTTACTGTGATAAATGTGAGCCTGACAATCATAAAATATATAGCTATAATTGAGTTAATATGATTTAAAATATGAATCATTTGCCTTCCACAGGTAAGCTGTCCACAACACGGGTATAAATGTTTTAATATTGCGCTCCTCTACAGATTCCATTCAAATTCAATGGATATTATATAAAAATCACTTAAACTTCTTTTACACGCTACACTGTTCTTTGAACAGCACATTATGATATATCTCAGTGCGTTTACTATAGAGAGCTCCTTCACAAAGAATTCTAATGTGACACAGTGTATATACAATATATTGTTAAAACTGAACTTGAAAACCCGAACCGAAACCTGTTTACATTGTCCTGTGTTACACAAGTTTTAGATCTTCAAACTCCAGAATTACGAAATCACATTGGAAAGATCACGCTCACGCTTACGCTTACATTTACATTCATTTAGCAGATGCTTTAATCCAAATCGACTTAGAGCGAGCATTCAACATTTCGCCCCAAGAATAAACAAGCCTAGTCTACAAAGCTACATTTACAAGTGGGAATAGTTCTGATGCCAGTGACAGGATGTACAGAAGTTTTTTTTTTTTTTTTTTTTACACACGAAATAAGGTTGAACATCGAACTATTAGGGGTTAATCAGTCTGCAAAACAGATGTGTTTTCAGTTGTTTCTTGAAGGTTGCAATGGTCTCGGCAGATCAGGTGGAGACTGGGAGCTCGTTCCACCAGGTAGAAATAGAACAGATGAATGTTTTAGAGCAAACTGGTTCCCTGTTGTGAGGGACAGAACATAGCTGGTGGGAGGGGACACTTATCTGAACAAATGAGTTAAGGTAGGAGGGATCAAGTTCCGAGGCCAGGGTCAGAGATTTAAATTTAATATGGGCAGCTACGGGTAGCCATTGCATGCTTGGATAAGAAAGTTCTAATTTTCCTGAAGAACGCTGAACATTTTTTTTTCTGTAGCTACTAGAAAGCCATTGTGTGCAGCTCTGTTGTTGGGGAGGTACTTTAGGATGATATCTCACAAGTCATACCATTCTAGCGAGGTTGATAACTCGGATAGATCTCCATCAATTTTCACACAAGCAAAGAGTATGTCCCTAGCAGAGGAATATTGTTTAGAGGGTGATGGGGCAAAGAACAGATGGCAAAGAAACCTCCATCAGAGTGTAAGTTGAGTTTCTGTCAGGCTAACTTGAATGAGCTGCTGTGCCACTTCATCTTATATATCTTAAGATTATATGACACATGAAGTGGTTATGACACAGAAGTGGTTCAGAGTCATTCATACATGCAGTGTGTCAGCACTTCCGCATACTTTACGGAGAAGTGATGTGAAAGACTAGGTAGATGAAACTGGAGACTTGCCTTTGTATGGTTTCATTTAACATTCTAATCAACTAGATGTGGTGCAGAACTTACTAGCAATTTTTTTTGTGGGTGATCAAGACCACTGCACCCCTGCATATCTTTCCTTAAGCAGCCACCTGGTTGGAGGATTCAGCCATGTTTGAAGTACAGATGATGTAGGACGCTATATGCAGACATTAGTACTTCCTGTTACGGAGACGGTAGTGTTTGTAGACAAAAACGAGGAGCACGACACAGGAACTAAATCAAGAATATTTAATAGGAAAACAAAAAAACAAACAAACACTAACCGTGGGTGATGTGGGCAACAACAAATGCAAACAGCAGCGTGACACAAAGAGAATCCAAAATACAAGAAACAAGCATAATCCAGGAAACATACAACAAGCAACAATAACCGACAAACTGAATACAGGAACAGGGAACTTAAATAGCATGACTAATCAATGGTGAACAGGTGATAGCGATTACAAACAGGAAGTGAAAGCGGTGAAAACCAGAAACAGACAGAACACTTCAAAATAAGAGACCGGACTCCTAACCATTTTTTTTCTCACAAAATTTATATTTCAAGTTCATTTTAAAGCAAACTATATTTTTAGGTATATTTCATGCAATAAGTACTAGTGCTAGTACCTGTAAGTGTACTATTTCAATACTTCTTTCTAATTTATACAAGTTAACTTATAAGCAAACTTTAAGTGTAATAGTAATAGTGATAGTTCTGTATTTTATTTTCATTGTATGTAAAGCTGCTTTGAAACAATGCAACATCATGTAAAAAGCACTATATAAATTAACTGAGTAGTAGTAAACTTTGAGTACATATTTAATTCACAACTACATTTTTCTGGGAAAAAAATAAAAACATAAAAGCAAACTAAAAGTATACTTTTTAATTTTTAGTTTAAAAAAGTATATTATTAGCACATTAGAATAAACTTCTTATTGTATTGATTAGCTGAAAACATATTTTATGGAAGTATAATTGTTTCGTTGCAGTCACATTGAGCATATACTTAATGTCCACTCTAGTATAGAGTACTCTACTGGAGTACTTAATGTGCACTCTAGTACTCTTAGTACTCAAAGTACGAATGATAAATATACCTAAATATAAAATATATCTAAATTATAAATATAACATTTTTTATTCAGGTAGCTTGTTACTGTATAAACATCCACTTGCACCGTGAAACAGAAGGGAAATGGCTTCTGGAATAAGAAAAAAATTTAGAGAGAGCAGCAATCATAAATCTGAATGGGTTGGACATAAATGGGTCCTAGCCCCCACCAGGCTCCCTACTGATATACGTACAATGCACATGACAATAATGTCATCATCAGCACTGCATGTGAACACAGTGAGAGTGTGGCCCAAATTTTTCTAATGTCTCACAGTTCAGTCTTTGCATGCATGTGGAATCATTTTCACTAAATAAAGGATCAACAAGGTGGCAACATGGGTCAGTGTTTCATGAGATTTTTAAATACCAATAGTAAAAATGTTAGTGTTGAGGTATAAAGTGAAGCATGTTTTAGAGTTAGGGGTTCATTCAAGTCACAAACCCTAATGATGAACAATAGTGTTATCTGAATTTAGCAAACACCGCTAATAAAAACCCATCCTGTATGACCTGTATGTCAGGGCAGAAACAGTTTCTTTGCTTTACTGGGTGAATAACATGCTTGAAAAGACACAAGAGCAACAGCTTGGGCTCTTTTAAGAAATTCTCTAGGCTACTATGGCCACATTCATCTCAGCTGGGGGCGAATAATACTGACAAGTTTATAAAGTGCTAAGGTGAAGAGGTTATACACTTAGTGCCATAGGTTGGCTCCACTGGTTGGCTGTAATTTAAAACAACTAGCCCACAGATTTCGGCCTGATTTTTCCCCAACCTTTACAGGCTCCCTGAGCGAAAGTTTTCAACAGGACATTACACACAAGAGCAGGCAGCAGATTGTGTGAGATTACGACAACATTTCGGAGCAGCGTGGCTTTGGTAATATCTCCATGTTTGCAGTCATGGCCTGTAACCCCAGCTGACCAATGTGCCTGTGTCTCAATCAACTTCAATTGTATTAAACAGTGATCTCCATGAGGAAAAGTACAATGTAAGGATGGCTTAAACAATTTATCATCATCCTCACACTGACATTACCTTACCAAACTCAGCCAAGCAAGCACAGTTCGGTTAGCTGAGGGCCAGACTCAGAAGTGACTCCCACAGCCCTCCATCCACAAAGAGCTGCATTTAGCTCACCTGCGCTCTGTCTGTTCACCCTATTGGAAACAAGCATTCATATGGATTTTTTGTATTATTTCAAAACCTGACAGGTCAAAATTATTTTCAGGCACAAACTGATTGTTGCTTTCTAGAAATTCTAGTTAGAATTAATTTCTAGTAAGAGTAAATGGGTATCTAAATTCTCATAAAAGAAAACAACAAAAAATAACTGAAATGTGGAGTGCAGACATTGCTTTCTTGGCAAATCTGAGCACAGCTTGAGACATCTCTGTTTAGATTTCTGAGACACTGGAAATGATTGAAGCAAGAAAAAAGTAATGGGGTTACTTCAAAGTAATGGGGTTACTTCGCTCTGCATGTCTTTGAGATCATTGAGACATTAAATAGATCTTACTCACCTGTAATATGTAGTTCACTGCAAAATTGCCCTTTATTTCATTTGCTTTATTGGACAAGATAAAAATCAATGTTCAGTGTATTTCTGCTGTGTGTCAGAGTGATTAGAAATGTTCTCTGGCCTTGGTGCTATAGTATGGTAACGGGGCTATAGTACCTCTCCATCCTATCCTTCAATACCATCTCTACACTCTCCTGTTTTCTGGGCAGCTTGAGGCAGGGGTCTCCAATCCATGTTCCTGGAGGACCACAGACCTGCAGAGTTTAGCTCCAGCCTGCTCCAACACACCTACCTGGATGCTTCCAGCAGTTCAGAAGACCTGATCAGCTGCTTCAGGTGCTTCATTAGGGTTGGAGCCAAATTCTGCAGGTGTGTGGAGCTCATTGGAGACCTCTGGCCTTAGGTTTCCAATAGTCCCCACATGCCAAAAATAATAACGCAAACTTTTGTTACTTCCAGTTTTATAACTTTGCTTTATCATTTAACCAATAAATGCATTGTATTGGACAGACCCATCAAAGAGGCCATTCAGTCAATAATGTGGCAACTGGATTTTTATGAGTGTATTTTCCAGTGTAGTATTACGCTGCAGGTCAATGCTAAGCCCAAGATGCTTGACACTTCTTCTATGGTGCTATGATTTTTTTATCAACACTATTCACTCGGCCCATTGATTGGAGTGAATGTATCACACAAATCATTTTGCACCAAATCAATAAAGAAATCTTGTGGAAAATTTATATTAAAAGGCCTTTGTTTGCTTAAGTGAGTTTTAGAAGGTGTGTATTGAATGCCTTACTGATTCATTGAATTAGTGTAAATGTATTTAATTAAACAAAGCATTCTTAAATCATGCACTACCATTTATGATTGAAATTATATTTTCAACACAACCAAAGAGCTGTTAAATAAATCAGATATGTATTTTACACAGCAAAATCTAAAAGTCTATAAGTCTTATGAAGCAACGCCTCTCAATCTTTAGGATCAAAACTTACTGACAATCATTTTCCTGCAGTAATCACTTCTCTCTGATAGTATATAAACAGCATCCAATCTACCAAAATAAATAGACAAGTATACACAAATTTGACAAAATAAAAAAAACTATATGAGGTTATCTAAATTTTCATTAATTTAATATTCATGTGATTATTTATAATAATGTGTGGAATTAGGGAAAAAGAGAAAGGTCAATCAATGATGCGAGTACAAGGCAGGGCTCTCTGTTCGGTCAACCAATGATGGACAGAGGGAGAGTTTGTGAAATGTGTTATTTTTGTAACTGCATTATTTTTGTAACTGTTGATTCTAGTGGTAAAAAAAAATTCACACTTTGTAATAAAAAAACTGCAAAAACAGCTAAATTAAAATTGAATTTTGACAATAAAACTATGTTTCCTATTTTAAATGACACACTATCCTAAAAGCACTTGGTCAAATCCATTAAGAATGTAACAACTTGTGCTGTGAGAGGTCATTGGTGAAAATGTCTGGGTCAGCGGTCAGATGTCTCATTTCAGTCTGCAGTAAACTTTAATTTTTTATAACTATCAGTTGATCATTGCTGTTTAATTATGTCGGGTGTATTCTGGAGTAGATAACATGCTGTTATCTCCTGGTGTTAAGACTAGAAAGGATATCAGAAAGATAAGTCCCCTTCCACATATTGGCTATTTTTCAAATATTTTAATGTTCGTTTGTCTTTCAATATATTTTATCTTCTACCAAATTACTGCAGAAGACCAGACAAATTTACCCTTTGAATAGATAAAGTCAATAATGAAATAATTTGGGGTGCGGGGCATTAGATGGAGAGGCTCATAGCAATAATAATAGCCCAGAGGAATTAAAAGATCGCTGGAGTCGAGAGGTGTGTTATACGCCATAAAATGCAGAAATGATTAGGCTAGATATACTTTATGCAGTGCTCGGTGTGTAATTAAGGCCCTACACTAACATTTATAGAGCCCAGACCTATTGGGTACTTCCTGATAAAGGTTTTAAGCAAGTCTTTAATTTTAGGAAGATCTTTTTTTAAAGGATGTGTTAAACAGACATTCAGAATTATGCCCTGCACTTAAACCTTACATTTATATTTGGCAAACACTTTTAGCCAAAGTAACAGTATGTGTGCTTCCTGGAAATTAAACCCACAACCTTTGTGCTGCTAACACAATGCGCTACCAACTGAGCTACAGAAGCACTTTACATTCTTACTTTATTTAGATCAAATGGCAAGAAAATTAAGAAAAATGAAACAAACAGCTAAAGTTAGTGATTGCTCAATGAGGGTTTGGGAATTAAATTACATGAGGCTGTCAGTTACAAATTAACTTTGGTACAACCAAGTATAAAATTTTGATATTGATGTCTGTGATTTGATCAAACAGGATGGAATGTTATAATAGCGTCATTTCTGTGTTCCTGTAGCTCAGGTGGTAAAGCATTGCGCTAGCAGCGTAAAGATAGTGGGTTCGATACCCAGGAAGCATGAATTTGAATTAACTGTAAGTCGCTTTGGATAAAGTGTCTGCCAAATGCATAAATGTCAATAAGAAGAATTAAGAAACTAATAGCATGAAACAACATCATATTGGAAAAATAATTATTTTGGAAAAAGAAACACCAGACACAGGGATTTACAATCAAATGTAATGTTGCTGATATGCTGATAAAAAAAACTCCCTAATATTATTTCCATATTTAACATTTCATATTATACATTGACATATTTAATTAAAACATGAAAATGTACTGAAACTTTAAGTATACTGGATATGTGTTAATATACAATACAGTTAATACTATTAAAACATGCACATAATAAAACATGTTATTATAACATATCTTTAATACTTTTCTGACCTACAAATTTTGCAGCAAAGACATTTTTCAAAGAGCAGCGTCACATTCCCCAAGAAAATCTGTAGAGGAAAATTAATTTGTTAGTGCAAGTTTAAAACAGCCAGAAGAAATGTTTCCTTGATTTTAGAGTACACAAATAACGTCACTGTAAACATTTCCAATATCCACTGAGAAAACAATCAGACAGAGAGGAGAGAACAACACATTAGGGAAATCGGATGCTCCATTAGCGGTGGATTTATTCAATCTGCTGCTTTACCTCTTAATTAAAGGAACTAATTATGCTATTGAAAGACTTCCTGGCTGTTGGGCCCAAAAAAAAAGTGGGGTGGCTGGCACTGTGCTGAAGGTGATGACCTCCTGATAACCCGCGTGTTCATCAGTCAAATTACTGTCCCCAGTAATGATGATGCCAAAGCCAAAGCACTGGAACACTGGGGCCAACTCATCTGTATTCAAATGATATGCTAGCAAACAGTAAGGTGGGCTTTTCTGCCATAACTCACAGCCAGTGCACTGTGGACCCCTCCCCACCAATCAGACATTATCACACATTCTCCAGGTGCGTGACAGACCCTCTGGGGAGTAAATGATATTGGAAAAATCGAATGATATTGAAGGTCTCCTGCAAGGCCTTAATGGTCAATTGAAATTAATTACACTCTAAAAAAAGGCTGGGTTAAAAACAACCCAATTGGCAACCCAGTGCTGGGTAAATAATGGATGGAACAAATGCTGGGTTTTAGCAAGTTGGGTTACACATTTTAACCCAGCTGGATGGGTTGTTGAAAAACCCCAAAATGTAGTCATTTTAACCATTGATGTGTTTAATATTGGGTTATACTCAACAAACTATTTTTCAATTCCCAGAACATTCTTATTTCGTTTCCAAAAATAACTAAATGGGAACCATACAGAAACGTTAGAGGAACGTTCTGTGTTTGCTGGGTTCTTGATGGGTTACGCTTATTTCTTCCGTGTTTTTTTTGTAAATTAAGGCAATCATGAATAAACAAATGTAAAAATAACTTTTGCTTGCCAGCTGACATTCCTAAACATGGTTAAACGCACATAAATTAAATGACCGGTAAAGTGATGATTGGTACAATTAATGCTAACTTATTACAACATAGAACATTAGAATATTTGTTCCTAACCTAAACGCAAGACACGGGCACTCACAGAGCGCGCGTAACCGGAACTCTGATCTGCTGCGCTTACACGCTCATGAGAGGCGGACGAATCATTTACTGATGTAAAACACTTCAACAGAGTTATGTGCGTGTGGTCGGTATGTTTTCTTTCACTAAATGAGAGTTTGCAGATTTGCATCGAAACAGCTGTAAGCCGTGGCTTTAAAAATAACGGCAACGATGCGCATTTAAACATCATAAGGGCGCGAAGCGGGTGAGCCTCTTTAGACAACCCAGCAAGTGGCAAGTGACTGGCCAACAACTGGAAAACTGAAACTACCCTAAAGTATTTAAAATGTGATAAAAAAAACAGCATACACCCAACAGGCTCAACCCAGCGTTGTGGGTTGAAAAAAATAACCCAGCAATTTTAGAGTGTAATAGCAGAGGGCTGGGGTGGGTCCGTTTTTAAATTACTTTGGTACTGTGTTAAAACCACGCAGAGAATCTGCAAATTTGTAGCATATTATTTTTTTATTTTTTTTACTTTATCACACTTCCTACTTCGGGTAGGTGAAGCAGTGTATCGCTACTTCCGGTACCATCGCAACACAGTCAAAAGTAATGGCTAAATCCTCTCGCCGTAATGTACTGGGCTGCTCCAAATGTAAACAACGACACCCATATCTCATTTTTTACGACACAAAAATAACCTAGGAAAGCATGGGTAAGACTAATAAAGCGGGATTAAGGTCCTTTTAAAATAATACGCAGGAGTACGTTCGTGCGCAGTATGCATTTCGAAACCGATGACGTCTGTTTCCTACAGAGTGACTATTTGTGAATGGAGATATACATAACAAAATTGCAAAAAAAAAATAAACTGGAGAATTTATGAAATACAGCAATAAATTTGTGTCCAAAAACTGATAACAGGAGAGCACAAATACCTTTAATGAATGTTGTTTCAGTGAGCATGGACTAGAGTATGTAAGGGCTAAACTTTCCAAACATTTAGCAACTTGTAGTTTATAGGACTTCTAGTTCTTTCGCATTGATTGGCAGCAGCTTCCCTGTACAAATACCTCTCTGTTCACTATATCTGACACTGCATGCAAAGGAAGGAGGGACGTTATCACAGCCTATTGGCACCTGCTAAGTTTAAACTTATACTGCTAAAAGTTTAAAAAACCTTATGAAGTGTTACCTATTTCACTTCATGTTTTAATGTGTTAATCTTTAATGGACAGTTAGTAGTTTAATAATTGAAATGTTTAAAAGCGCTTGTGTTTGGGTCATTGTATCAGCCTCCAACACCAAATATATTTCCCAAGATTGATATAAATCATTCATTCAATCAGCATGCAGAAGATACAAGACAGCTTGTGTTCGCTTTTTTGCCAGTTCAATTCAATTTTATTTATATAGCGCTTTTTACAATGTTATATTGCTTCAAAGCAGCTTTACATAAAAAAACAAAGAATAATAAAACTTCCTGTTTCCCATTTTTCGTCATCATTTTGCCACCTCACCATGATGACACCATTCGAGATATAAAAAGTCCCTTCGCAATTTTGAATCTCTAATGTCTTGGCATGATGCTCACCAAGTTTGGTGACATCACATGAAATCACTAGGAGGAGTATTTAAAAGTTCACGGCATGCGCTTTCTAGAAAATCCAAATTGACAGATTTCCTGTTGGGTGGAGGTAAGAGTGCAAGTTGTTCGAGTTGACAGGACCGACAGACGTACCAAGTTTAGTACAGGTGTGTGCATGTATAATATATGCACCATCTTTTTGTGTCCTGTACCAGGGCTACCAGCCCCCTGCCCAACTCATGTGCCGGCCTTGCCTGGCCCTAATAAAATAATAATAATCCTGAAGGAATCTGAAGGAAATGCTTGGGCCCTAATAATAATCCTAAAGAAAACAATAGGGCTCTTCGCACTTTCATCTGGGTCCTAATAAATTTTAGCTGCATTAATTTGCCACATGTAATGATATAACAACAAACAAATAGCTAATTAAATTAACCTAAACAGAAATACATGTTACAAGACTTACAAATTTGTTCATATACAATATACTCAGCAGCAATAAGACACGATTGTGTTATTTTGAGCTAGTTACACATGGGGTTTTGTCACCATCTTCCGGTCACTAGCGGTATTGCAGCGTGCAACTACACTAAAACACATTTATGTTTTACGTTTTTATCTGTTGATCCATACATTAAAGAGGACAAAAAGCCGTTATTTTATCAACCATTTAAAATAATTTTTATTTTCCCACTGCATCAACTGTACATATAAAAACATACTTCACCTGAGCATGGCGTTCATAGGTCATGGGGTTGAAACCCCAGGAACACAACACGTTTACCCTGTAATGCAACCCTGTAATGTGTCAGTTTGGATGAAAGATTGTCAAATGCATAAATGTAAGGAAAAACTTTTGTAACTGTACAGTAATTTTCTGTACAGTAATTTTCTGATTGTGGTTTCATTGAAAATAGTTACAAAAATAATAGTTAAAAATATAACAGATCAATGTTCTTTCAAACACCACAATGAACTACAACTGTTAGCTATTAATTATTTTTAAAAAACCTTTTAAACGTAAAAATGTTTGTTTTGGTGACTATTCCAAAAGGCATTAAAGACAATTGTGTTAATGCTAATGATTTTGTATTTATAGAAAATACAGGTGCTACAGATTTCCTCATTGTATGATTATTCAGCAAACGATGATGCCTGTAAATAATGGTGGTCGTCCCATCCCTACAAACTAATTAAACAACATAAAATAGATGTGAAAGTCTCCATTTGTTCCAGTCAGCAGGTGAATAGTTGTGGTCACATGACTAGGGCTCCGATTTAGTGAAACATTCCAGCACTGGAAGCTTCCAGCGTGAGCCACCATGTATTCGCAGGTCCAGCCACTCCTGTTGAGCCACGGCCAAATAGGACTTGGGTGGGGTGGAGGGGAGCAGCTCAGAGCTCGTGGAGCTCCCGGCTCGGGTCAGGGCCTGCTGGCACGCTGCCTGGATGTCCATACTGTCCAGATTATTGAGGCTGCCTGTTGCCTGATCCATGACCTGAGCACTGCTGGGACCTGAGAGAACAACACAGGCATTAACAAAGAGCCTGCAAATGCCCAGCCTTTGTTTCATTCACACAGAACACTACAGAAACGTAACAGCTGGACACGTCAAAACTGCCCAGCCCTCTATAATATTTACACAGCCTCTGTGATGTTTTTGTCTGTAGACATAGCATGGGTTCTGCTTCCATGAAAGTCTATTGCTGCGTCCCAATTTGCCTTACTGATATTATGCCCTCAAAAGTATGTATTGTTACTGTTACGGGAAAGTACATACATTTGAGTGTGTACCAAAAAAGCATGCAAGTACTGTAACATACGCGCAACATAAGTGACCGTTGTCACTTATCAAAACACTGATTATTAAGAGTTACGTATTAAAATACAACTGCTTGCGTGTAAGCATTTCTCCATACATTATTTGTAATGTTTACTATATTGTTTAATTGATTAATTAGCACATAATTAGCCACAACATAAGTTGAGGCTAATATTAGCCATTAAACTGTGCACGGATCTGCACTTTAAACAGTAAACCATCCTGGTACTTTAAGGATACTTATTTCAACATACTACGATTTGGGACATACTAATTCTAATTTTGACTATTTGTACTATTTACATAGTATGCAAACTGGGCTACAGGGTATACTTTTTTGCCCATTGAAATGTTTGTCAGACAAAAAACAGTCCAATCTCTTTAAACGTCAATCTTTTAAGGAACTGATTTGGGGGCACTGAAGGACTGAGGGGAAAAGAATTCTGGATTATTATCAGAAAACTTGTTGCACAGTCCCTTGGCCCTGTAAACTGTATGTATTTTTGTAACCTGATGATTCTGAAGGTTTGCACTCACAGCAGTGTCTGAAGGGCTCCCAGCTGTGGAAGGGCATGTATGCTTTGGCCACGGGTTGCTGAAGCAGACACACTATGGCATTATCCACCTGCTGGAAGACCTGCAGTGACAGCAACTTCTGGTGCACCTCTTCTGACAGGCTGTACCGATCTGAACAAATCAGCTGTCGGACCAGATCAAAGTCCTGCTTCAGCTGCAGAGCTCCATGAACACTGGTATGAACAAAGCTTGGGTTAAAACACATGAGATCAGAACGATTAATGACATTCAATGCTAAAACACTACATACAGGAACACCTGAGATTACACATATTGATGTTTTTACTGCACCAA
Source organism: Botia kubotai (assembly GCA_036877585.1). Lineage (NCBI taxonomy): Eukaryota > Metazoa > Chordata > Actinopteri > Cypriniformes > Botiidae > Botia > Botia kubotai. The sequence goes on along the minus strand of JAZGTI010003497.1, from coordinate 5,157 downwards.
GTTGTGACATTTCTTGGGAAATATAAACAATATAAACTCATGACACATATCTTGTCTACTGCCGAGCTGTAAAGTAACTTCCGTTACGTTGCAAGTTTACCAACCTTACCAAGTTTACCATATAACTACCATTATATACATGCCTACTTTTAGCCTAGTTAGTTTCTGTATTTTGTTCCCTGCTTAGTTACAGCAGTGTGATGTTATGGCTGCAATTAATTAGTTAGCTGCAGTTACTGGCTTTCCTGTAGCTCAGTGGTTAGAGCATGGTGTTAACAACGCCAATGTCATGGGTTTGATCCCAGGGAATGCACATACTCAGAAACAATGTACAGTATAATGCAATGTAAGTCGCTTTGGATGAAAGCCAAATGCATGTAAATTAGTAACATTATGCTTCACCATTTCTGTTGGTACGATTTCTCAGTGCCCGACATATTATCAAATATAATTCGAACCATCAGTTTCTCATCAATAAATAACTATCATTATAATCAACTCTGTTCATATTCAAGAGTTGCAAATTGCAGCATTAACGTGCTACAGGAGAACTGGCCCTCCCGGTTGAGCCTGGCTTCTCCCAAGGTTTTTTCTCCATCTATACATCTTTGGAGTTTTGGTTCCTTGCCACTGTCGCCCTGTTGGCTTGCTTGCTGCGAGACTGCTGACATCTAACTTATCTTAAGGTTTTGCAAATTGTAAACATCTGATATTTTTTATTGTATATATTTTATGTACATATGTATTTTACTTTTGGGTGTTGTGTGTAGTTCATGGTACTATTGCAAATCATTTATATCCCTGTCCCATAAGATTTTATCTTTTATGTTATCTCCATGTAAGCTGGAATTCATATCTTGCTTAATGATTTTTTTAGTTTTATCAGTTCAGTCAACCCTTTATTCATAAACCTACTATAAACCTAGTATGCCTAATTAGTCTTATACATCTCACACATTATTTGCAATAATACCATTAACATGTCTGACATTTGTTCAGCGTTTTATTATTATTATTATTCTTTTATATGTAAAGCTGCTTTGAAGTAATGTAACATTGTAAAAAGCTCTATATCAATAAAATTGAATTGAACCTGAACTTGATCTTCTGTTTGAGGATGTGCTCCATCCAAGCTTCCATGAAGGCCGTCATGGCCCCAGTGAGAGCAGAAACACAAGCTTCATCTGGGAGAGGCTGAACATCCTCCAGCACCTGACCAATTACGCTCTGAGCTGCACACAATGCGTAATTGCTGGGACTGCTGGGTAATTCTGAAACATGATATGAGCTGCAGGTATTGACTATTGATGAATTTAGTATATAACAAGCACAGACACAAGCACATTATAGCGCACCCTCACATTCACTGTCTGTACCTGTTTTGTGATTAAGTTTCCAGTGCTTTGCTGATGGCATGGTTTGCTCAAAGATCGCCATAGACATTTTCTTACAGTCCATAAAAAAGATCTTCAGGACTAGATCGGAGAAAGCCTGCAGTGTCACATGAACACACAGTAACTCACACGGCTTAACAAGTGAAGTCTATCACCATTCTCTCATACTGTACTGTACAGTACTTCCAAAGCTGAATGATTTTACGTAACATGTCCCATAAACACTTTATTATACAATTATTGTTTTTGTCATTGTTGCAACTTGACAGGCCCTGGTCACCGTATGCTTTCATTGTATAAAATGGAAAAGTTCTGAGATTTTTAAATACCTCTAAAATTGATTAGATGTTTATATCAATGTATTTATAGTATCTCTAAAATACCTTATACTTCTATGAAAGACTTCGGTATTTCAGTTTAAAATGACACTGTGATCAGGGTCTTAAAGGTTTTTTTATATAACATATATATATATTATATATGTGCTATATATATATAATTTTGCTCTTCTGTAGAGCTTGAGCATCAGTTGGCTGACAAATTATAAATTAGAAGCTTTATTAAGATGGTTTTTAACCCTTTCCCAGTGTTTAATGTATATTCATGTATATAATTATCTATAGATCCACAAAATTTAGACAGAATTGGGACAGCCTGGCAGTGTGATGTGGGCAGAGACTTTAAAAAGAGAGAATGTGATTAAACTCTAAGCCAGGTACATTCTTCATCTCTCTGTGCCAGACAGGGTCTTGTTCAATTTAGGATACTCCACAGACTTCATTTCACTAACTTAAAACTAGTTAAGATTTATCCCAATGTTAGTTCTGCACGTAATAGGTGCTTACAGTCGCCTGCCACAACAGCTCATGTTTTGGTTTTGTTCTAAGTTGGAAAACTTGGTAGAGATCTTTGATTTTTCTATAAAAATATTTATGCTATTACTGTTGATTCTGTCCTTAATAGCCATCTTTGGTGCCAGACCTGAGGGTGTGGAGCTTAAAAAAAGATATGTATACAATTATTGTCTTTACCTCATATTTAGCAAGGCGTTTAATTTTTTTACAATAAAAAAGGGCTGATCCCCCAACACAAATGGATTAAAGAGGTTATGACATATCCAACCAAAATTCACCATTTGACGTTTTTTTTATAAGTTTTATGAAACCTGGTCCCCCTTCCTAGGATATTTTGAGGAATTACATCTGCTACCTTATCTAAATTATCAGACTGTGTTAAAGACTTGTCATTTTCTTTTAAATTTAAATGAGAGAAATATTACTTATTGGACAAAACCCATGTAAACAGAAGCTTTCTAAATACAAATTTTAAATAGAAGGATGTAACATCACCTCCAATATAAGACTTTGGCATCAAATTAGACAGTAATTTGTCTTTTAAAAATCATGTGGCACATCTTACAAAAATTGCCTTCTTTCACCTTAGAAACATTGCTAAGCTGCGTAACATACTATCTGTTCCTGATGCAGAAATGCTGGTTCATGCATTTATGACCTCCAGACTGGACTATTGTAATGCACTTCTAGGTGGCTGTTCAGCATCCTTAATAAACAAGCTGCAGTTAGTCCAAAATACAGTAGCTATACAGTAGCTAGAGTTCTTACCAGGTCTAGAAAATATGACCATATAACCCCAATTTTGTCATCTCTACACTGGTTACCTGTTAAATACTGTATTGTTTATATCAATAAACAATAATTAAATCACTACAAATAACAACTTTCTGGCGATGTACATTGGTGCACTTTTGTAAAGCAGCTTTGAAACAATAAATGAAAAAAAGTGCTAAAGTGCTACACAAATAAATGTGAACTGAACTAAACTCCACCCCCATAATACTATTGTCAATTATTTCAAATCCCCCCATAATACTATTGTCAATTATTTCATGAATCTGTATATATACACACATCCATTTTTTTACTTGTGTCTGTTTGCTTTACCTTGCATTATTATTAATATGGTTATTATTACTTAGATTATTACTTAGCCTCTTTGCTTATTTATTTTTAAATGTTTGTAATATAAAAATATTTTTTCTCTTAGTTTAGCCTTTTGCATAAAACGATTGATAAGCTGAATAAACAAGAGACATTTATATCGCTTATGTGTGTACTGATCACTTAAGTATTGTGTTGACTCCTTGTTTGTTTTAGTTTATTTGTTTTTCTTGCTGCTGTGATTGGGTAGGGTTGAGGGACAGTATGTGGGATATTTGGTAATGACTACTTTTCAAGTATTAAAGTTTTTCTTTCATTGTGAGAATTATTACAGTTTAAAACTCCAATAAATAAAGTACTCAAATGACATTAAGAGATCTTATTTTTAAGGAAACATTACTTTTAACTAACTAATAACCAATTTTTGCATGAGAAAAGCATTAGAAAGGAGCATTTCAGAATTCTTCACCTGAAGGTCTGTTAGTGCATGAGTGAGTGAAGCTGTATATTGAATTATAAGAGGGTGAGCTGAATCTCTGGTGAGAGCTTCAGCCAGCTGGATCAGGCTCTCCACTGAGCTTCTGAGATCCTTCCAACATAAATGAACAAAAATTAGTTAAATATATGCAGCCCTCATTTGGAGGATGCATGGAACTACATCTAGGTGAATATTAAGCTGTAATACATGGTCCATTTACCTTAAGATCTCCTTGTGTAACCAACAGGAACTTACTGAGGGTCCAGGAGGCCAGAAACTGATAAGCTTTACTCATCACCCAGAAGGTGGAGTACTGGACAGTGGAAACAGACCTATACAAGAGTCCTAGATAAAACCCTTTAAGGATCCTCAATCCACTGTCACCTAGACAAAGAGAAAGTCTGTCTTGCGTTAGCATTGGTAATCATGATAATAACACATTACGATTATTAGTTGTCACATGTCTTATAACCAAACACAACATCCTATATTTGAATATGCAAAAATGTGAAAGACATGTGAGAGCTAAAAAATTTCGGTAAGTAACAACTAAAATTTTGGTCTGCCCTTCAAACAAAGCTCCAGAGGACATATAGTGCACAAATTACTCATTTGTTTTTTTACTCATTTGCATTACACTGCTTGCTTTTTTCTTAATGGAGCCTGACAATCTCTGTATGCTTTCAATGTATCTGAAAAAGCAAACATTTTTCAAAACATTGTGTTTAACAGAAGAATGTCATGTTTGAAACATACCCTCATGTCAGAATATGTTGGTTAATGTTTAGATTTTTTACTTACTTTGTTAACCTTAACTAGTGTCCAGACATCTTGGAGGGGCCAAAAAAATAGATGCTGGGTACCTGAGTCCATGTCTGAGTGCTGCAGCTCCTGAACAACTGTATGAAGAGGAGGAAAGAGCTGAAGGATCAGCTCCATAGTGGTTGTTCTCACGGCAGATCTATCCTGCTGAACCCCAGGAACACACTTCTCCTTTAGACCAGTGCCCATAGACAAACACATCACTGCAGCACAACAAAACATGATCAACCCTAGACCAGAGTCCAGAGACAAACACAACACTGCAACAACACAACCTTTTATCAGTCCAGTAATCATGTAAACACCTTCAAACACTATTAGTGTTTGAAGATCTATTAGTTGTAACTCAAGACATATTAGAGAATTTAATTTCCTTTTAAGTGTTTCATTCTTCAGCAAATTTTATTTTAGGAGTTACATTAAGGCTCTTTATGATTCAATCGCACAGATATGGGGATCTTAATGTGCCACCAGGACTTAACTGTTAAAATACACACATTTTCAG